>SCDY01000890.1:0-42185 GCA_004143825.1 Drosophila micromelanica | reverse complement strand
CTTTCCCCAGTCGTAACTTTGCCAAAACTCAACCGATTTTGATGAGGATGGTCTTTTTGTTCATGGTTCGGTGTCTAAATTAATTCTACATTTCAGTTTTAAAAAAACCCGAGTCAAAAAAGCAATAAATATCCCATGGTTTTTACATATTTTCAATAGGTACAGGGTATCATCATTTACATTCACATTTGCACTAGAGTTAACAGTTTTTTTTTCTTTTTGCAGAGCTTCAATCGTAATGTGCTGATGAACATTAAACCGCTCGAATTTTCCAATGAACCACAGCATCTGCTTCCCTGGCGTATTCTGACCACATTGTTGGCTACGCAGCCCCGCGATTATTTGCAGCAAAGGCTGAGCCTGCTACTGCAGAATGAGAATTTTGTGACGTGAGTAGCCCTAACATTAAAATCAAACTAAAGAAAATCCACTCAACTCTTAACCATTCAACAGAACCAAGCTGGTGAATATAATAATGTCACATTTGAGCACGCCGATGGCAACGGAAGCATGGACATTACTGCTCCTGATATCTAGTCGCATCACCAACAATTTGGATGCCATTATACCAATGTTTGATTGCCTATCCTCCTTCAATATGAAGTCCAATCAGGTGTTGGCACTTCAATTGATCAGCTACTGTCTTACCAATTTCTCAAAGGCATCGCTTAATCAGCTATTCAAGCGTCTGCTCTCGGTGATTAGCACGGGTAGCATTTGGCTGGCACTAGTCTCACCTGCGATGCTGCTACTAAGTCATATTGATCAGCTGTCGCACAGTCAGGCGCCGCAGGACAGCGTTAGTGTCGAGAATTGGCAATTGCAGCTGCTTGAGGATGTCAAAGCGGCCATTTATGTGTGCATGGATAACTTTCAAGTGGACCACATACGTTTGGCATCGTTGTTGGCCACATACACGGAGCTGGTTGCCATGATTCCGCAGAGTATGGATGATAAAATTGTGCAATTTGTCATCGACTATATGAAACTGTGTCTCCAGCTCAATGAGTCCAGTTTCGATACGGAGAACGAGCGCATTATGAACTGGATGGTTGTCATTGCTGGGCGGCTCTCCATGCGGGATAACGAACTGGCACATCGAGTTTCCAAGATATATGGCCAAATCCTAAGCAGAAACGATAGGCCACAACTCATAAATAGCACGCTGATTGGTCTCAATGATTTGGGCAAGAAGTATCCCACAGTTTTGGAGAAAAACATGCAATGCATTCTCATCAAGCTGTCGTCCAAGTACGCTACGACACGCGTGCGCACCTATCGTTGTGTCAAGGACGTCATTCTGGCGGGCAACATTAAGCTAAAGGGCGGCATATTAATCTGCCTGCTGGCTGGCCTGGTCGATGAAAGTGTTGAGGTGGCTCGCGAAGCAGATGCCTTTTTTATACGCTATAAAAAGTTGTACGATAAATCCCTGTTTCATCATTGTCTTAAAGAGATACCCTTCGATTTAAATGATCAGAAATTTCTCAAAGGCTCGGCGCGTATCGAAGCCGGTTTTAAGTCGCCACTGAAGGGTTCAGCGCATAGAAAAAGTAGACGTCTGCTCTATAATCATATTATTGGCACACTGGATGAAAACTCGCTTTTGTTGTATTTTGGTCAGCTTAAGCTACTTGCGGGTAAGCTAAACCAACCTTAATTATAGTTAAAAATTAATCGATAAACTAATTTTTTTACAGAGCAAACAAAGGATGAAAATTTTTTAAAATCGCCTGGCGCCTTGGATGTTATTATGGATATACTCTTTATAATGCGCCGCATATGCATTTCCACCAAAAGCAAATGTCCGCAGGGTGGCGCCCAGGCTGAAGGCGATAATAATGAGGAGCCACTTGTAGAAGAGGTGCCGCCATCAGCGCCCACACCGACGGACGAACAACAACCGGCTAATGCTGGAGCTGCCAAAGGTCGCGGACGCGGTGCACGTAAACGTGACATGGCTGAGGAACCGGTCAGTACATATATTATATTTATATACTCTATATTTAACACACAATTTTTGTGTAATACCAAAAAACAGCTCAAGCAGCTAGAGCGCTGTCTGCGCTATGTGGAGGAAACTTATCGCAATTTGAAGGACGTTTTGAACACGGAATTGCAGCAGGAGTTTAATAAATTTTGCTGTGCCATGTCTATGCGTTTTCCCAACCTGACGGACTTTGCACAGCCGGCGCATTTTTGGCAAAAATACAGACAAGGCAAGGCGGGGCCAAAATCCAAACGACGCCGTCTCAACGAAGGAAGCGATGATGAGGATGGCGAAGAGTCACCGGATAGCAATAGCGACACGGACGATGAGCTGCCGCTGGAACGGCACAAAAATATGTCGTCCACATCGGACGGAGGACAGCGTAGAGGCAGCTACGATTTGTTGGCTACTGAGCTAATCTTTCAGCCGCACGACTGGTAGAGATCGCAAATATCCATAACCACAAAGTATACATAAACTATGGATTGATTATATTGTTATATTAACCATATATATTTTTGGACTGATATATATATATAGAATATATATAAAGTTATATTGTATAAGACAGCAGATACAGCTAGATATAAGTTTAAATGTACATATGTAAATTCTTCTGAAGTTTTTTGATATTTTCTGTTAAATAAATGCATTAACTATAGCGCAGAGTCTGTCAGTTAGGCATTATAGACTTCAAGGATGGCCTGCAATCCGCGCGCAAATTCGTGAAAGACTATTTTGGCCACCTGCACCTCATCGAGGCCTAACTCCTCCGCCTCGGCAGCCTGCACCAGGACGCACTCCAGCAGAGCCATATTGATGGGCTGCTTGCACATATTCACATCCTTGGGCGGCACCGTCGCCTGGCTGGGGAATACATGCGGTGCCTGCTGCTTTTTGGCCACAGAATTTGGTGGCGGCAATGTGATAACACTACCAAAATCCAGATTGGGCAGCTGCAGTATTTGTCGCGCTGCTATTGGCTGTGCAGCCGCCCCAAATTGCTGGCCAGAAAATGCCGCTGAACCAGGCGCCGGCTTCAGATGGATGTTAATGCCGGCCTTGGCAGCCGCAGCCGCAGCCTTGGCGCTCATTGCAGCAGCGCGTTCCCGTTTCGCGGCCAGCGCGGTCTTCTTGGGCGGTGTGGCCACCGCCAGGCGCTCTTCAGTATTGCGACAACCTGCAGATTCAGACTGAAAACAAAGCTTGCTAAATGCTGCATTCACTTACCAATGCACTTGCAGTAAATTGAGCAAATGGCCATCGATTGATAGCAATCGCAATAGTTTTTGATGCATTGCGAACGCTTGCAGCAGCAGCCCTTGGGCGCCACCTGCTTCACCTGACGCATTGAGGGCTCTTTGAAGAAGGAATTGCCTGACCGTGCCTGTGACATATTTTTCTTCAATTGTGTTTCAGACAACTGCTGTCATTTATTAAAAAAAAAATAAATTAATAAATTAATGTTGGCAACGAAAGCGAAGCTCGTTTTAAACGTATTTTTAACTGTTTCCACAGCGTTCAAATATGTTTTTGGCAAATATAACCTATAAATTGTGCACGTCAGGCTCAAACGGAACTTGGCACAGGCAACAATAAACATTAACTTTGGCGTAACGGCAAATACATTACCGTTGTCTGAGCCTGTAATGAGTGTTGTATAACATGCGTTTACACGAGGCATTTGAAAAGAAACTGTTGTTTTGTGTTATGATAATGAATTGTTGTTATTTACGTTAGTTTCGCACTAGTTAATCTATTAAAGCTTAGTTAAAGTAATTATATATTTGTATATATTTAAATATATGTTGTACTTGTAATAAAGATAAAATTTGTTAAGTACCTTTTGTTTAACAAGTGTTAATAAATATTTTTTTGTTTAACAAATAGTTAATTGAGGCTACGATTTCTATGTATATAGATGTATATAATATGGCATGGCTTTTAGTTATGATATTGTTGTTGTTGTTGTTTGCTAATATATATGTATATATATATATATATATATATAACACTAATAGAAAGCTAAAAAAATTTAAAATAAATTGGCGCTGCTTTATATGAGGCCAGGCCCTAGTTTTTCTTTTACCTAAATATATATATTGCTTGCATTTAATATATATTACTTTAGTTTTTTTTTTTCCTTTTTTTTGGCAGATACATAGATAATTGTTCTGGTTGCTATAGAGGCATATTAAAGTACTAGTAAAAGACTTTTGAACAGTAAGAAAGTAATTTTGAGGCAATTGCAATTGATTGCTTTATAAAGTAAACGCACAGATTGCCCGCTCCATGGGTAAGGCAACAAATTGATTCTACGATATGAAATTCATTTCGTGATTCCGCGTGATCACGAATTACGCGCTCGCATAAACGTGCGCCTTCAACAAATCGTGTTGTTGAGCAGCTCGTAACAGCTCACTGGGACCGCACCCACTGCGGCTGCAGCCGCCTCCTGGCGCGTCTTCAGAAAGTTGCCCACCCAATGCGCCGTCAGATCCAGATACTTGGTGCGAGAGCCGGGATTGTAGTCGAGGAAACCGGCGCGTGGCGCAACCTCTTCAATTTGGCTGCCATCCGGCCAATTGTTGTAGCTGGCAATGTTGATGAAGCCCACGTGATTCAAAATGGCGGTGCGCCAGGCAACGCCATAGTACTGCAAATTAATAAGTTGTCGGAAGTCATTAACTGGAGAAAAACAAATACAAATGAAGTCTAATTGAGTCTGGAGGGAGTTCTCAGCTGCTGAGCCCAAAAATGTATGTGCTATAATTATTTTATTATATAATTATATTATTAAAACTTTCTTTTCGTAGAATGCAAAAAGAAACAAATCTCGATACTTATCGATATTATAAAAAATAATCTGTCTACATCGTCTAAATAATATTTTGTGGCGCTGTTGCCTCCGCAAGACTTTAATATACCCTCTTATTAAATTTATTAGGTACAGGGTATAATTAAATATAGGGAATTCAACTTACGCGTCCATTGCTCCTGTGTCGTTGTATATCCCCATGACGTGGAAATTTATTGCGTTCCGCAAAACCGGGACCGACAGTGGGCACAAACAACATTTTGTAGGAGAGCGCATACGACTTGAGATATGACCAATTCTTCCAGGTGCTGGCAAAGACGGCTCCATTGCTCGGCAATTTGCTGTAGAAGCCATCAAAGCACAGGCGACGCACAACATCCGCATGGCTTTTGAGTCTGGGAAAAGTTTGGTAAGAGAAAGATTGGTTGAATGAGGATGGACAATACTTTTAACTAAGGTGTCAAGTCGGATTTAAATAGGTTCGTAAGAGAAATAACTCTATTTACAACCGAGTCTTGATGAAAATAGTTGTTTATAAGTCGAACAACAAAATTCTTTTTCTAAATTATCGAACCGGTTTGAGCCAAAGCGAACCATGTGTATTTAAAGTCCAATCAGGTTCGAACCTGATATTACAATTATTTTCATTATAAATGATCGAATTAGATTTAATTTAATGAAGTCCAAATTTCACCAAGCCTGGAAGTTCATCTGTCTGAACCGAACCCAAATGCGAGGAACTCGTGCGAACCGCGGTCCGAACTAACTTTTCTTTTTGGCTTACAGCCTTGCTTATAACTTTTCGCCAACCCACCTGATGTGTCCAATGTAGATTGCATCCAGGACACGCCGCAGTGCGCCCGTCTCCGCATGCACCTCCTGCTTCTCGGCCAGCTCCAGGGCTGTTGGCCGGCACAGCTGTCGACCCAAGCTCTCGCTCAGCTTGTACGCGTTGCTGATGTAGAGCACGGGCAGCAGGGCAGAGCGGGATTGGCTCCAGACGCGATAAAAGCCGGGCAGCTGGGCATATGCCGCAATCTCCTGCAGCTGCTGGCGCACAAACTCCACGGTGCGATTGCTCGCCACGCTCAGCTCAAAGGTGACGCTGAGATTGTGCTGCGGTGCCAGCTCAATGATTTGATGCAGCAGCGCCGGATCCGCAGGCCGGACAAAGCTCAGTATGAGCACGCCAATGCCACAGCTGCGTATGTTCTCAAAGTGCTGGCCCAGCAGCTTGGCGCTGGGCTTGTACAGCCCCAGGGCGGGATAGAAGGCGGTGTTCAGGATCTTGACCGGCTTTGGCGTGGTCAGCGGCAAGGCCACCTCATTGGGATGCTCGGGCTGCGGCAGTGGCGGCTTCTTGGACTTGTACCACGGCACCGGCGCCATATAGAAAATGTGCACGGCTTTCGCCAGCGTATCCACCGTGGTGCGCCCCTGTTCCGCCTCGTTCTCGTGCTGCTGCTGTCTCACCTGCTGCAGGCGGTTCTGCATGATGCGCGTCTTAATCTTTTGCTCGTCATACTTTTCCGGCACAATGACGCCGTTTTCGCGACGGGATTGCAGCAGAGCCACCGCCTGTCCCCGCTCCCTTGGCGGCTGCTGCTCGGACTGCGGCTGAAAAGCGCGTGCAATGAAACGTTCGTCCAGCAAACGTTCGATGGCTGTCCCACTCTGACCCGACGAGCCCAGCAAAATGATGCAGGTGATCACAATCAACGCCACAATGGTCACCAGCAGCAGAATTTTCACCTTGCGTCGCGTTTTCACATATTTTTTCAGCAGCATTTTTCAGCTCAATTGCTTCACATTGTTTGGCGTTATTGTCGTTTGTACGTTTCACGGTTCTTCTTCTGCTTTTCGATTTTGTACCACCCCCCAAGGACCTGCTCTTTTGTAACCCTAGCTACACATGACAGCAATTGCCGGAAATTCAAGACGTTTTGCGCATGTCCAAAACGGACGTTCAAAATGTTAAATCCGTAATTCCATTTATTATTTTGATTTTATTTTGTATACACAAAGAATTGGATATGGGTACTTCTGAATGTTAAAATAGCTTTTTATAGCTCTTATTTTTTTTTTTACTACATTCAAAAAACGTAAACAACAAAAGTTTTTAATTTTCAGTTCCCAAGTAGCCACACGTCGCCCTTCATAAGGTTAATCCTTTGCACTAATTCGATTAACGGATCCACTTTTTCCGTAGTACATTGCCATCCTTATAGAACTACATTAAACTTCTCTACCAAATACTTTATGGTGATAATCCCATCTAATACTTAAGTAAAACTATTAAAAATACCTGAAAAAGTAAATTAAAATATGTTCTTAGTGGTATTTTTTTACGTCAACACATGGTTTGGATTGTATTTTATTAGTTATAAAGTAAAGTTTATAAAAAAGGGTATCATTTTGTTATGTTGTATGTTGCATTGCTGTCTTATGCATTTAATTTAAATTTTCGGATCTCCGTTCGCTGTGACTAGCGTCCCTCAACTGCAAAGTAAAAATAAGTCATAAAATGAACACAATTAATAAGTGATTAAAAAACATACTGTATGTGGAGAGATCAATTTCCTCAGGCAGCTCGCTAATGTTGACATCGAAACGATCCTGTACTTCGTTAAGTATCTTGGCATCGTTCTCATCGGAGACAAAGGTAATGGCCAGACCCTTGGTACCGAAACGACCAGCACGCGCCACACGATGCAGATAGGTGTCCGAATCCTCGGGCATGTCATAGTTAAAGACAATGTTTACACGCTCAATATCCATGCCGCGTCCAAACAGATTTGTGGCAACCAGGATGCGCTTCTGGAAATCTTTGAATTGCTGATAACGATTCAAACGCTCATCCTGATTCATGCCGCGATGGATACCGATGGCCGGGAAATTTTGTTCGGTCAAAAGAGCCGCCAGTGCCACACAACGTTGCACGGACTTGACAAAGATGACAACCTGAAGAGCGTATGATAGGGATTAGTATATAATATGTAAAAGTTAGATATGTCATCAATCATAAGATATTACTTGATTAAACTCGAGCACATCAAGAAGTTCGAACAGCTTCTTGTTCTTCTCGTTCTCCTTCAGATTAACGTAGTGCTGCTGCAGGCCGTGCAGCGTCAATTTGGCTTCATCATCGACGTACACCTCCATGGGCTATTGAAATATTGGAAATGTTTTGTTTGCATTTTAAGAGAAAAATAATTAAGATTGACAAAAGCAATTGCAACTTAAGCTAGGGTACGCCTACAAATTCTACATACGGCCACGCTAAAAACCATCATCATCAACTAGTTTGTATGTACGGGGTATTTAAATGTTGTTGTTCGTTGTCGCCAATGCTGCGCATCTGTAGCGTCTATCATCACCTCAAAGGCTGTGCGACAGGATAGCTAGCACTCCATGCGAACATCACATATTCGGTCGTTTCAGTATCGTATGTGTGACTGCTGTTGTATTTTTTTTTTTTTTATGGTGATTGTATGTTTTTTGTTATTTTTGTTTCATTTTTTGCTTTAACGTTTGTATTTTACGCGTTTAACCATTTAGAAAATGGGTTTTTGGCAGTAATTGACAAGAGTTTGGTATGTTTTATACGCATTTAGCGCGCTTTCGTTTGCAATTTGACGCGTTTAACCATTTAGAAAATGGTTTTTAATAGTTATAGACAAGGACTTCATACATTTTATACGCATGTAGCGTCTAGTCGTTTTCTTTTTACGCGTTTAACCATATAGAAAATGGTGTTTAGCATTCATAGACAAGATATTGCAATGTTTAACCATTTAAAAGATGGTTACTGACATTCATTAGGAAGATTGTGAACGTGCTCAAATTAACGTGACTATTAACGCGTTTAACCCAGTAACAAAATGTGTTTGACTGGCTTCAGGTACAAGGCAAAAAGTATGACAATCGTTTTTTGGTAGTAGTTAGGTTGATTTGTATGGCGTGCGCGATTTTGCAATCGATTATTATAGCTAGTGGTCGTAATAGTAGTAGTAGTCGTAGTGTGACGTAGATATTTACATCTTGCATAAACTTTTTGCAAACGGGACGAATCTCTTTGCTCAAAGTAGCGGAAAACATCATAACTTGTTTCCCGTGTGGTGTGCTACGGAAAATCTCCTGCACATCGCGACGCATATCTATCAGATAAAAAAAGAATTTATATGATTAATGCCTTATGTTTATAAAGAATACCACAGTTTTTAAAACCTACCCAGCTGCTCCAACATCTTATCGCATTCATCCAAAACAAAGTGTTTCAAGTGCTTTAGGTTCAGCTTCTTGTTGCGTATGAGCGCCAAAATGCGTCCTGGTGTGCCAACAACAATGTGAGGTGTGCCATTCTTAAGAGTCTCCTCGTCCTTTTGAATTGCCAGACCGCCAAAGAATACAGCAACCTGCCACAACAAAAAATTAATACGACTGCTACATTGCAAATATGATCAATCTAAGCATACCTTAACTGTGGGCATATACTTGGAGAAACGTTCGTACTCCTTGCTTATTTGGAATGCCAGCTCGCGTGTGTGACACATGACCAATACATGACACGTATTATTATCGGAGGGTTCAAGCTGCTGCAGCGTAGCGAGCACAAAGACAGCTGTTTTACCCATGCCGGACTTCGCCTGACACAGAATATCCATGCCAAGCACAGCCTGTGGTATGCACTCATGCTGAACTGCAAGTGTTAACAAACATACATTATATATAAATAACTGTACATTGTAAAAAAAAGGATATTTTCACATACCTTCGGATGGATGCTCAAAACCGCAGTCGACAATTGCACGCAGTATCTCGGGCTTTAGCAAAAAATCACGGAAGCCCGAACTGTGTATAGACACATAGGTACCCTTGACATCTTTCTTTGGTGCTTCCTGGGTCTCAACGGCAGTGGTCTCGGTCTGCTCCTCATCCTCGTAGTCGAGAAGATCGTCATTATCAGCCATTTTTCTACCTTTTTTTTTCTTTACAGACTGTGCGTAGTGAAGTTTCTTAGTCTGTGGAAAAAATACCTTGTAAGTTACATGTGACTATGTGTATGTGTGCCGTAAATGCCGCGTTTTTACATATGTATATACATATGCCAAACCGGCATATGCCTTCCGCCATCTTGTTTTTCAGTATACAGCATTACTAAGCAAAGCCTTACAATATATTGTGAAATAGTACTTCATAGTTTAATGTAGAGTGTTTTCGCGTTTGCACTTACTTTTTACACGTCCTTTTTCTTTTTGCTAAAAGCTATAAATATTTTTTAGCGAGCTTGAATGAGTGATACTGGCTCTGTACGTGACGTCGATAATACAAAGTATAAATTTTACGATTGTCATCAAAGCAGATTTTCGATAGACTCAGCAGACTAATATTCGATATACAAGCATCAACATACTTAAACAAACAAAACTAGAGGAATCAAAATAAGTACAACAACGGTTTTTAGGACTAAAATTGTTGCACTATTGTTTATTAAAACTGTTTGATTAATAATTCTGTGTCGACTTAATGCAGAGTTGCAATCGCTATATACCGATAATTTCGGTACTCACGGAAAAATATCGATAGTGTCAGCGTCAGTCTACTCAACAGGAATTGTACGTCGGCCGCGTTTTCTGTCGACAATAAAACTTTTTGTCCAAAACCTGTGTATTCCACGATTAAATATTAATAACCACGTAAGTTTTTTAATTATCCGCAAGATCGTTTCATAGTTTTGTGAATTACATGCAGGCTGCGAAAGTGAAGTGTAAATGAGTTTCCGAGTTTCTTTTCCCTCTCAAAGTTGCCATTGCGCTTGCAGCCCCCCTGCAGCTGCAACAAAATGCCGCTGTGAAAACGCAAATTGTGAATTAAAAACGCCATATTGTGTAATTTCATGCTATATATTTTGTGTGAAACACTCATAAAGTCTATTACAACGATTGTGAGTGTTTGTATTCGGTATATTTAACGGCTGCTTGGCTGCCGCACCCGCGTATTTTTACCCCACGCCCATAAACAAAACGCCGCAAAAGTCACTCGAACAGTTTTTTTTTTGTTCGTTCGCTTTAGTACAGTCGCTTGAGTGGAAAAGTTGCTCAGAGAGTGCAGCAACATCAGCAGAGAAACTCGTTTCGCTTTCATCACGCTCTTTCGCATCGCAGTGGGCTCGCGTGTTGAGTAGTTTTGTTTTTTTTTTTTATTATTTCTTCTGATGGTTTTTTGTTTCTATTTGGAATTTTATCAGGCCGAAGCGAACGATTGCGCGCAATAATATCTCGAACTAAAAGCATAAACGTATTAAGGTCAGTTTAAAGTCTTCTTTTCTTCGGTTTGTTATTTTTTATTTATTTTTTTTAAATTTATTTGCATAATATTTATGATTTCTAAAAGTTTTCCATTACGTATTTTGGACACAAGCAGCAAGTGACCGTGAATAAAAAACATGTCGTCTAAATCTCGACGCGCTGGCACCGCGACGCCGCAGCCCGGCAACACCTCAACCCCGCTACCGCCCGCTGGGCCGCAGCAACAGTCTTCGTCGTCGTCGCAGCAGCAGCAGCAAGCGAGCAGCCCGTTAAGCCCCACGCGCCATTCGCGCCTCGTGGAGAAGGTCGAGCTGCAGAATTTGAACGATCGTCTGGCCTGCTATATCGATCGTGTGCGCAATCTAGAGACGGAGAACTCACGTCTCAGCATTGAAGTGCAGACGACACGTGACACCGTCACCAGAGAGACGACCAACATCAAGAATATCTATGAGACGGAACTGCTGGAGGCACGTCGCATGCTCGACGAATTGGCACGCGAACGTGCCCGACTCGAGATTGACACGAAGCGTCTGTGGGAAGAGAACGAGGAGCTGACCACACGTCTGGACAAAAAGACCAAGGAGTGCAACGCAGCCGAGGGTGAGTTTTTGTCAATCTAACAATATATGGCAATCAATCAATTTAATCAACCCTCCCTTTCGCTTACACCCACTTCAGCCAATGCCCGCATTTTCGAGGCACGTGCCAACGAGCAAAGCAATAAATATACCCAGGCCAATTCGGATCGCAAGAAGGCAGTTGATGATTTGAACGAGGCGCTCAAGGAGCTGGAGCGCCTGCGCAAGCAACTCGATGATTCCCGCAAGAATCTCGAGCAGGAGACGCTGGCGCGTGTCGATCTAGAGAATAATATACAGAGTTTGCGTGAGGAGCTCTCGCTCAAGGATCAAGTGCACGTGCAAGAGATCAACGAATCGCGTCGCATACGCCAAACAGAATACAGCGAAATCGATGGACGTCTCTCGTCCGAGTATGAGGCAAAACTGCAGCAATCGCTACACGAGCTGCGCAGCCAATATGAGGAGCAAATGCGCAACAATCGCGAAGACATCGAATCCTTGTACGAGGCCAAAATACGTTCGCTGCAGGATGCGGCCTCGCGCACCCACAACTCATCGCACAAGTCGATCGAAGAGCTGCGCAACTCACGCATTCGCATTGATGGCCTCAATGCCAAGATCAATGATCTCGAGTCGACCAATACGATGCTGAATGCACGCATACGCGAACTGGAACAGCAGCTGGACAACGAACGCGAGCGTCACGGCCACGATATTGCGATGCTCGAGAAGGAGCTGCTGCGCTTGCGCGAGGAGATGGCACTGCAACTGCAGGAATACCAGGATCTAATGGACATCAAGGTGGGTCTACTAAAAAATATTTAATAATAACATTTAATTTCTTCCATGTTGTCACTTTTAGGTCTCTTTGGATCTGGAAATTGCCGCCTACGACAAGCTGCTGGTGGGCGAGGAGGCGCGTCTGAATATCACGCCCGCCAATTCAGCCACGGTGCAATCGTTCAGCCAATCGTTGCGCAGCTCGCGTGCCACGCCTTCGCGCCGCACCCCGTCGGGCGCACTGAAGCGTAAGCGTGCCGTTGTCGATGAGTCTGAGGATCGCAGCGTATCCGATTTCTATGTGGCAGCTAAGGCCAATGGAAATGTGGAAATCAAAGAGATCGATCCCGAAGGCAAATTCGTCAAGCTGTACAATAAGGGCAACGATGAGATCTCCATCGGTGGCTGGCAGCTGCAGCGTTCCCTAAGTGATGGTGGGCCGGCCACCACCTACAAGTTCCACCGTTCGGTTAAAATCGATGCTAATGCCACGGTCACCGTGTGGTCATCCGACTCGAGGGCCACCCACGAGCCGCCAGCCAACATTGTGATGAAGCAGCAAAAGTGGATCACGGGCGACAATACGAAGACCACATTGTTGAATGGCGATGGCGAGTCGGTTGCCAGCTTGGAGCGCGTCAAGCGTCTGGTGTCCACACATACGTCCTCCACTCGCCTCAGTCGCCGACGCAGCATCAGCGCCGTTGATGGCAACGAGCAGCTGTACCACCAGCAGGGCGATCCACAGCAGTCGGACGAGAAGTGCTCGATTATGTAATGCCAGAGTCAAGCATATAATTAAACACAACCAGACAGACAAGCACACACACACACACACAAACAAACAAACAAAACAAAAGAAAAGCAAACCAACAAACAAAAAACAGACAGAATTATATTATCAGCTAAGTTATTATTTTCGTGGCTACCCTAAGTAGTTGGAGAGAGAGTTAAAAAAAAAGAAGAAAGAAAAGCCAAGCAACTAATTTATTCAATTGTAAGAATTTGCCACCTTTAATGGCAGTTAAAAAAAGTTTCATGTATTCGATTCCTCCACATGTTTAATTTTCAGTTTATGTGCTTTCTAATCCGCCATTTCCTTTGTGTTTATAAAAAAAAATGACAAATTTTTAATTTACGTTACGTGTTTCGAATTCAAACCCATCCCCATCACACTCTTAACCTAACAATAAGCAAGTTTTGTAAACTTTATTTGGTATATATTTATCACATACATACTTCCTGTTTTGAAATACATATACCACATAGAATTTACAAAAGGAGAACAATTCTTAACAACATTTTTTTGTATTTCGTGCATTCAAGTGCTTTGCAAATGCTGAGTTAACAGCATTTTTGATGCATTTGTGTGGCCCACTCTCCACCATATAAATATAAATACATATACATATAAATATATATATAGTTTTATAAGCAGAATTAAACACACGACGTGCTCATGTTAAACCCTAATTAGAAAAGAAAATATCAATAAAAAATCAGTAAAAATCTACAACTACAGATCCATATTTGAGCTCTCAGAACATACACATTTGTATCTTATGTTAAGTATCTTATTTTTTTCAAGTACAAAAATACAATTCGAAATAACAGGGAACACACACACACAGATCAAGCATAAGTAGCTATGTGAGAGGCCTGCAATATATTTTCAAAACGAAATAAAAATTATTTGAAGAAGAACTCTCCCTTGGTTGGTGCTCATTAAATTGTTTTTAATGTTTTTTTGACCGCTGAACCGGTTTTCGCCTGTAACAAGAATGCAGCTCAATGTGGGTGTGGCCACGCCAAACTATTCTAAAGAGAAAGCAACGAAAAAACTTTAATTAAATTTTAAATGTAAGCCTTTAATGTAACTGCTAAATAAATAAATATGTTTCCTAAAAATTTAACTTATTTTATTGGCGCTCAGGTGGCAAACTGTTGTGTTAACTAATCGGCTTTAATGTAGGGTACATAAATTTGATTGTTGCTATCTCTCCAAGTTGAGTTATTTTTGGATATTGTTTTGTGTATGTGTTTTTGTGTGTGTATGCACGCGACTAGATATACACTCAATTTGTGCTGCGCAGTCTGGCAACGCCAGCTTTGGTAAAACCACTCAAAGAGTGCACAATTGCTCACACTCCTTTGCGCTCATTTGACAAGTTCATTCAACTGTTTCTAGCTGCATTATAAGCACTATTTATTTTTGGTTTCTTCTATGTGCACTCGCAGTTGTCTGTTGTGGCTGCAGCTAAAATGACGATGCAACCTTTAGATGCGTGTGGAGTTTAATCCCCTCGAAAGCAGGCAACGCGATAACGCCCGACCATAAGTAAACCAAGGTAACAATGCTTGAATTGACGACTACGCTTATTCTCTTTATCGCGCTGAGAGAGCAGCGGGTAGCAAGAGCTAATCGCATTTCGCACAAATATACATATGTTTTTATAAATGGACATGTACATTGTAGTAAATTGACAGTTAAATTGAAGCGGCGTACAGAGCTTGTGCCAGTCGCGTACGCGATACGAAGCTCCAAGTTTGCTGCCTGCACTTTTTAGTTGGGAAAAACAATTTATATTGTTTAATATTTTTTATAAATTCGTTCAGGTGAGTAGAGGTAAGCAACTGGGCGACCGTGAAGCGTCCTCCATGGGAATTCAAGTGCGTTTGTGTCTCTCTCTCGCTCTCGCTCTCTCATTAAACGCTACTCGAGCAATTAAGAACGAAAGTGTTTGAGTACAGTGAGTGTTCGATATGTTGAACTTGATCTGTGTCTAAAACTGTAATATTATAACAGTTTCGAGTGAAAGAGAATATTTCGTTATAAGAGAAAGTTTGTTATATTTAGTCAAGAATCAAAATAAAAGAGAAATGTTTGTTATAGTAAAAGCTCGTTATAAAGAACAAATTTGTAAACAACAATTACTTTGAAAAGTATTTCAACTAATGCTAAGCTAAGGCAATGGACGGCTTATCAATGCCATATTTAAATGCCAGATCTAATCAGACCTTATCTGCAGTTGCAAATGCCAAAACAATTACCCCACACGTCTATTTTAATTTTAAACTTTCGGTAGGAAAAAGTCGAAAAATGCGCTTGATTATCTTGGAAACCAGCGATTCAGTTGGCAAATGGGCAGCCAAATATGTTGCCAAACGGATCAACGACTTCAAGCCGGGACCCGACAGGTAAGAGTAATCAATATATTTTTTGGGAAATCTGCCTATCACGTTTGATTATCTTGCAGGTACTTTGTGCTGGGTCTGCCCACGGGCAGCACACCGCTGGGCATGTACAGAGAGCTGATTGAGTTCTACAAACAGGGCAAGGTCTCCTTCAAGTACGTGAAGACCTTTAACATGGATGAGTATGTGGGTGCGTGCCTACGACTATGATCACATTATCATAATATATATGATATATATTCTAATGAATGCATTTGTCACCTGGTCAGGTCTGCCGCGTGATCATCAGGAGAGCTATCACTATTTCATGTGGCACAATTTCTTCAAGCACATCGATATCGAGCCCGCCAATGTTCACATCTTGGATGGCAATGCGCCCGATCTGGTCGCCGAGTGCAACAAGTTCGAGGAACAAATCAAGGCCGCCGGCGGCGTCGAGCTTTTCATTGGCGGCATTGGACCCGACGGGCATATCGCCTTCAATGAGCCCGGCTCATCGCTGGTGTCGCGCACCCGTGTCAAGACCCTGGCCCAGGACACGCTCGAGGCGAACGCGCGTTTCTTTGACAACGACATGAGCAAAGTGCCCAAGCAGGCGTTGACCGTGGGCGTGGGCACAGTGATGGACTCGAATGAGGTGATGATTCTGATCACCGGCGCCCACAAGGCGTTCGCCCTGTACAAGGCGATTGAGGAGGGCGTCAATCATATGTGGACCGTCAGCGCATTCCAGCAGCATGTGAACACGCTGATGATCTGCGACGAGGACGCAACGCTGGAGCTGCGCGTCAAGACCGTTAAATATTTCAAGGTATGCGCGGAGCGAATGCAATTGTAATTCTCTGTGCTAACTATCCTGGATGTGGTCTAGTTAAGGTGTTGGTGTTTGGCTAGCTTTGATTCTCTCTCTTAACTGCTGTTGGCTTTCTAACATCGGGATAGTTTAATGGCTAAAGATATATCCTGCATATACATTTCTGATACTTTCACAGGGCATTCTAAGAGACACAATTGCAGCCGCCTTCGAGGAGGGTTACTCGAACTTTGAATGTAATGTATGACCAGCATGGTCATGGTTTTTTTTATCAGTGTATATTATAATTATATGTATAATATTATCAGGGGATATGTTTTCGAAAGAATAGTTTGCTGCATTCTTTGCATTTGTTGATATGGTAAAATTAGAAAATAGAAACCAATTATTTTGTATAAAAATCAATCTCGAAATGAGGAAATTTTGTAACTTTACAATACTCTAATTTCGAAAACGTTTCTTATTCCTACAAAATTCGAAAATTTAAAAAATGTATTGTACGAACATTTAAAAGTTTTTACGCTTATTTTGATTTCTTTTAAATTAAAAAATTAGATTTAGGACCGCGTTTCTCTCAGGGAAAATATTTACATAGACTTGTTTTAGAGAACTTAATTTTACATGTGTATAATAAATCAATTGAATATTTTCAGATGGTTCAAACAAATGATTTTAGGATCTTTTAAAATTAAATTGAGTTAATATTTAAATCAAGAAAAACAAAATAGGAATAAAAATATGAAGTTGAAGAAGAATGAAGATTATATTATATATGTTATATTATACATGTTATATATGTAATACAAAGAAATTTTAAAAGCTGAACTGGAAAATATGTTATCTTTTGCTGTTGGTAAAACTGCCCAAAAATTCTCAAAGATAAACATGCTATAAATACTTTACTATATATAGAAGCCTAAATATACCGAATATGTTAAATGTGTGATTTTGAGAACCAAATATTGGATTCAAAAATTCGTGACAATATAGCTGGATATTTATTGTTAGGATATTTATTGTTTTTTGGGAAGATCGATATGCATGTGGAAAAGTACAAATATTTAAAGCAATAGAATGTTTTAGATTAATTACGACAAATACCATATATCCAAATTTACCATATATCCAATTTTATATGTACAAATTTCCACTTTCTTACAGAGCCTTATGGATGTGCATTCGCAACTGATAGATCAGCAAAAGACAACATAAGCCTGGAAGTGTCTTGAATCCGACCTGGAAACCAGAAAAAATATCAGCACTAAATAATTTTCGTATTATGCATTTTAATTGTTATACAAACTACTTATATTAATTCTTAAATCCAATTGACAATGTCCATATTTTTACAAATATATATATATAAAGAGAGTATGAAATGATCTAACAACAGCTACGCTTTAAGATCTGATCATCCGTGTAGACGAACTCCTCGTGGTCTTCGATCAGGCGGAACAGCTCCTTGGCGTAGAATATCGAACGCACCGACTCCTCCAGTATGAGCTGGTGATTCTGGACGGCGCGACGCACCTGCTCGTGCAGGAACATGGCCTCCAGCCGCTTGGCACGCTGCGTCAGCCGGCAGGCCTCGTTGTTCCGCAGCCGCAGCTCACCCTCGCTCAGCCGGCTCTCGACGGCGGGCTGGTGGCGCGCCCCATTGCGATGGTAGCTGCAGATCTCGCTGATCACGCCGGCGTTCACATTGAAGATGCCCTCCGCGGCGCTGATGACGCTCTGGCAGGCGGCCGGCGTGCTGATCATCTCACGCCTCAGATTCTCGCGTATCAATTGCTGCACCACAAATTGCCGGGCGGGCGCCAGAAAGCCGCGCCGGATGTGCCGCCGGCCGATCTTCTGGCGCATCGGCTTGAAGTAGAACACCTGTGTGCCCCACAGCTGGCCGCGCACGGTGGGCGCACTTTTGCGCCGGCGTCGCGACTCCCGGAACAGTTGCCGCTTCACGCGCTGCAGGCTGGCGCATCGCAGGCTCAATCGCTCCGGCTGCAGGCACGTGTCCACCTGCTGCCACAGCTCCAGGCGGCTGGCCGAGGTCGCCGTGGGCGGCCAGTGCATCTTGTGCGCCAGTCCATTGATCAGATACAGTTGGCGAATGCACTCGTTGAGGAAGCTGCGCTTGGTCGGACTCTGATAGTTGGGCGGGCTGTTGATGATATAATGGTCCCGCTTGTAGACCACACAGTAGCCACTGTCGCCGGCCGACATGCCCGGATACTGGTACACGACCAGCTGCTGGTCCGAGTAGTCGATGGGCGAGTTGAAGATGAATAGCTGGCTCTGTGCGTCCAACGGTGCACGGAAGATCAGCAGCTGCGAATGCTTGTCCATGGCCAACAGTTGTTAAAATGCGAGTGGTGTCTTCGAGGATGTGCCGACAAGCTTATATACAGATCAGATCAGGTAGTTGCCACCAGCTGACCTGCCAACTTGCGTCAAGTAATGCACGTGTGCTTGTCCCAACTTGTAGGTTAGGTACGCCGCTTTGAGGTTAGGTAGCGGACTGCCTGCAAATGTTTCCAGATTTGGGTCGAATATTTTTTAAATTCAACTTCAAAATTCACTTGCTGAAATGAGAGAAATATAGTCGTTCACATGTTTATAAATATTTTAAAATCAATTAATTTGTTCAACATTTGTTTGTTTAGATAAATGTTAAGTTTTGCTTTAGCTTGCATGCTAGGTTATGTTCTATTAAGGTTAGGTATAATATATATTATAAATACTTAAGATTACGGTGGATTTTTTGCCAAATTTGCACACACTCTAGAGGGTTAAGTGCTTAACCGACTTGTGCAGAAAAATTTTGATATTTCACACGTGTAAAATTTCCCAATTTGTAGGTTAGGTAATGAGCTTGGGTCGTGAAAAAACGTTCACAATTGCTTAAGGTTTTTAAATCGTCAAGGATTGTCTGCAAGTGCATGTAAATAAAGAAAATCTTTAATCAAGTTAAAAATGTGCTGGCAGTTGTCATACTTTTGAGGTTAGGTTTAGTATTTGTTGAGGTTAGGTTGTAAATCTGTATTGTAAACAACTGATAATAGCTTAAGCAAATTGCAAATATTAAAGGACTCAGCTGGCGTGTGATCAAATCTAAATATATCCAGGTATATAAAAACCTAATTGGTAGGTAGAATCGCGGGCAACCTTAGTCTATAAGAAACTTGCGAATTTTTATATTTTATGGTTTTTTTTCAGTTATTTTGGGGTTATATGTTATTGTGCGCTAATCCAGCGCCAGGTGTTGCCAAAAAAGGGCTTTACGTAAAGTTGTAGGTAGTTTTGTACTACCTGTTGTACCTGCAGACGCTTCTAATCTAGTTGAGCAGAGATATATATAAATATCGGGTGTGAATTGCTTGCAGCTGTCAGAGACAATTAAACAAGGCAACAGGACGCAACATGGGCAACGTGATGGAGACGAAAGCATCCTGCGACAGGCCGGTGGCTGTGGTGCAGCCGATGCCGGTGACAGCCAAGCCGGTGCAGGATGAGGTGCAGCGGGAAGCCGAAGAGGACGACGGCTGTCCCAAGGCGAATGTGACGTTTCATTTGTTCCATTATCGCCAGCAAATGGCGCTCAAGGAACATCAGGTGGTCAAGTGGGCCACCTCGAAGCTGCTGCTCACCGAGGAGCTGCTCAAGCAACAGGAGCAGCAGCAGCACAATCAGCACCAAATACAGATGCCGCCATTGGATATGCCAGATCTGGATTCAGACGCCGCCTGGGCCGAAAGCCAATTGGCAATGTTGACCGACGATGAGGAGGACAACGATGAGAATTGCGGAGCCACAAAGACGATGCTGGGCACTGAGTTGTCCAATTTGATGAGGTACAGGATTAAGCTGCGCAACACCATCGTTCAGGTGGCCCAGGAGAAGATGCGCAAGCGTGAGAAGACAAAGCTGAAGCGTTTGAAACGCCGCACACTCATCTCCTCGAAGAAGCCCAGCAACAAGGACAAGCATCGATATTGAGCCCAGTTGGCAGCCTCATTAATTATAGTTGATTTGAAATTAATCGTTGTACATACACAGAGTTGTAGTTGTATTTATTTCTATTTTATTTTAATTGTATTGTAATTGTAAACAACTCACCTGACACTGATTTAAGCCTTAAAGTCATTTTTTTCTGGCTCAATTGCAAAGTTCAATGTGCTCGGGCCGTGTCCGTGTCCGTGTCCCAGGACGACCGCGTAACCCTTATTGCATAATTAAAAGCCGCCAATTGCCGCACGTAAACACTAATTGACGATTGGCCGCAACTCTGGCTGGAGCTCCAGTTTCATGACTTTCCTGAGATCAAAGACCTGTGCTCCGAATTTGACTCACATTTCATATTGGGCTAGTGCCGAACAGGGACATGCAAGAAAATAACTGGAAATGGGCAAAGGTGTACATTATTAAGTGTCATAATAATTATTGGCTATTAATTAAATATTAATTATTGTTTAATATCGAATCTTAATTGAAACCAATTAGGCAATTTTGCAAATGTGTTTGTCTTAGCCTTAGACCATAGCTATTTTAAAATAGTTAAGTTAATAGTTTATATTAATTTTCATTAATAATAAATTAATAAAATAAAAAAAATTGACTTTTTAAAAGTTTAAAATTTATTCATTCGTTCTCTTCTTATTCGCTTTTATTTTAGTATTAAATTAATAGTATGCATAAAGATTAAATTACCAATTTATTTAAAATGAGTTTAAAAATATGTGAAAATCAACTGAAATGCAAAAGCCCCATTAATACATATTTTTCTTAACTTTAAACCTCATTAAATGGAAATCTTGATAATTTGCACACCCTTGTATCTCATAAAAAATGCTGTTAGCTTGCAATTTTTAATTTTTGCGTCTCGGCTTTTTATTGGTTTCTTACATTATTAAATAATAAATAGATATATTTTATAAAAAAATTTCATACAAAAAAAATAAAAAATAATTAAATTTCATAAAAATAAAAGAAGTCAAAAACCGCGCCCTGCAATCTAAAAAGTGAACGTATTCATTTTACTTAAAAATTTATGTTTATGTTGAATTTTCAATCCCCAAATTTACATTAAATTTTGTTTTTTTTTGGTGGTTGGTCTCTGTGCGTTCTGAACTTGCAACAGCATCTAGTTTTACGGCATCAATTGATACCCTAAATATTCTATGAAATACAATTATTGAATACAACATTTTTATATAAATTTAAAATTAATCTAAATTCTAGACTTTTGTACAGTACACATTTGTTAAATAATTTTTTATAATTATTATTTTTATTGTTATATATATTTTACACCGCAAATTCTATCGCTTTCACATTTGCAAAAAACAAAATCAATTCTTAAACAGTAATATACATTTATATTATTATGTATATAAAAATTTTTTTATTTAGTTCAATGTATTGGGATTTCGGAAAAGTGTCTGCTTATTCCCTTCGGTTGAGCTGGTTTAAGATCCTATATATCTTTATCTTCATAGAGTATCTGTATCTTCGTAGCGCACATATTAATTTCAATACTCCTTAAAAATTTATAGCCAGTTGCTTCCGAAATGCAAACGTTCAAAAATTAGTCACAGCCCAGAAGCATTAATAAATTGCCTTCCGAGGAACAGGAAATGGAAAACCAGCACAGTAATTTTTTTGGGGCCAAGCTCTTAGGGGTAGCTGACGGCCTCAAATGCCAAAAGCGAACGTCTAAATTTGCGCAATTAATAAAAAAATGTTTTTCATAAAAACAAAATTTAATTAAAGCAAAATACTTGGCACTTCCGCCTGCACAGCAATTAACAAGCGGCACACACATGCGTGGTCCAAGCCGCTCCAAATTGCAGTTGCCTCCCCTTCACCCCCTCCCCCCTTACCACCCACACCAGTTGCTGGATTGTCTAGCTTGGAATGTGCCACATCTTTTTGTACCCTGTTTTCTTTGAAAATGGGTATAATGAAAAGCTTGTAACTGAATAGGACTTGAAGTTGAAATCCAGAAACTATAAGAATTTGAAAACTTTGAAATAAATAATATAATGCAAAAAACAAATATTTTTATAAATTTCTTTATCTATATCATTCTTGGAAATTTTTTTAAAATTTATTTATAATACTGTATGTTAAGGTTTAAGTATTTACCGATATCTTCCTTCAGTTTTTATATAAAGAATAATATGAAAATTATTTTGGGAAAGTAAGCTCGATTGTTTTAGTATGCCATGTTTAGTCAATTTCATAAAGATCAAACTTTAATCAAACATGGGATCATGACGGAGAATTCCTAAAATTTGGCAGAATTCACGCATCACTTTAAGCCCCAATAACAATAAATATAAAGGATATTTAACACAACAAAAGTGCTATTCTAAGGTAATTTAATATTTTTTACAACAATATTTAAACGCGTTTGAATTCTAGAGTTGGATATGGAATTATTTCCACAAGGTCAACAAACAACAATACTGAATAAATCAAAAAAAAAACGTAGAAAACTATTTCAAAAATTATATATCAATTATATTTCACACGAAAAAATTGCGTTCATACGGACGGACGAATTGTAAGCAAGACGGACACTACACAAACCCAATATATGTATAGGGGAAAAGAAACAGATCGACAAATGGGAACTAAAGGAATTTATTTCATACTGAAAACAGCGTACCTGCTAGTCGTGCTTTGTGTTTTAGAGCTCTCTGGTTTGCTGTTGTTGTTGGCTGTTGGCTGCTTGGACGCCACGTATCCAGGCGGGCATTGTTTTGGCCTGGTCCTCCAAACGGCGGAGCGGATTGCTTTGGTACATGTCACCATTTCATTTGCTGCAAGGAATTCCAAATTGCCAAGGGGCGGGTGGTTGTGGCAGAGGGTTGCACTTGGTTGCCATTTGGACGAACCGCTGGAGAGCTTGTTATGCAAGTTGAAAGGGAATTTGTGTCAGGCTGCGCGCTTTGGCGACTGTCTGCGTATTCTGGAGTGCGTAAGCGATTCCCGAGTCTAGGGTGAGGCGGGGGGAGAGGCCAGGGCACCAGTTGCATAATTATGATTAAATTATTTTATTAAAAGCATTTCATGTCAAATATGCAATGCATGCGATAATTGCTGCGCCATTTTCTAATTGCGCGCACGCGTTTCTGGGACAAGTTCAAAGGATTCACTGGGCACATGCTGCGGGAAAAACATATGGTATCGGGAGGTGGGGTGTATGAAAACACTTCAAATTCCATTCAGTTAAATAACACAGTTTCAGCACAGTTTCTAATTTCTTAAACTATTTACAGAGTTCACGAAGTGAAACTAGCATATTGGGTTTGTATAATGTTCGTCATGCTGTCCGTCTGTCCGTCCGGATGAACGCAGCTTCTTTGAGCGCCTTTGAAACTTTGAATGTGTGTAGTTATCCTCTTTAGATAACATATCGATACCTCAAATCGCAAATCTATAAAAGTTGAATATTTTAAAAAATTTTAAGATATAGCCATTATATATAAAATACAACATTTAACCTGATTCTAAGGAGGTCAAGTTTTCAAAACTTTTGTTTTTGTCAAAATTTAAAATTGTCATTACCTTTTTAATCGATTTAGCTGGCCACAAATGGTGTAAGAAACCACATTTAACTTAGTTCTGAGCGGGTCAACGTTTTTGCCAAAAAATTTGACAAAATTGAAAAAAAATTGGACATGTAAAGCTCTCGGACCCACAAGTACCTTTCAAACACCCATACATTTTTGAAAACTAAACCCGTTTTTTATTTTTTAAATTTTTTTTTCTTATTTGAAAAATTTGCAGTTGCGTCATCTGCTGCCCCGTACAACGCCTAAATAGAAATCTCCCCCGCATTGTACAAATAATCATTAAAAATTGAAAAAATGCTGAAATGCGTTTTTTTTTACGTTTTAATTTAGTTAACAAAATAAAAGAGATATTGAGGTCATAAAACGAAGTTGGCTTTGAAAAAGAAAGAAAAAAGAGCGTTTTATGAAAAGTGAGTTTTCTCGATCCGAATAGGCTTTGATATAGTCAAAGGCTATTGTCAAGCAGAGCAGTGCGTGTACATAAAATAAAAATTCATTTACTTTTTGAGTCTCACAAAATTAACACGTTTTTCTTTGTACCGGTTTATTTTTCCGAATTCAAAAAAAAAATATATATATATTTATAAAGAAATATCAAAATTACTGAACAAATAATATTTGTTTTTCCGATACAACCCCAGTAGGCCCAATTTCTGTACGTGTCTGTGTGTGCGTGTATTTATTGGAGCAACTGTTGTCAAAGCAGATAAACCGAAGATGAGCGAGGAGAAGAATATTGTTTGCCACAAGTGCAACGAGGCGATCACCAGGCGGGTGATAACCGCTCTGGGCAAGACCTGGCATCCGGAGCACTTTCTGTGCCGGCACTGTGAGAAGCAGATCGAGGACGCCACCTTCAACATTCAGGACGGGGAGCCGGTCTGCAGCGAGTGCTTTGTGGAGCGCTACACGAGCACCTGTGCCGCCTGCAAGAAACCCATTATGGAGCGCACCATCTGCGCCATGGGCGAGAATTGGCACGAGCATTGTTTCGTCTGCGACGGCGCCTGCAAGAAGCCGCTGTCGAATAAACCGTTTTACGAGCGGGATGGCAAGGCCTACTGCAGGCAGGACTACGAGGACATGTTTGCCGTGCGCTGCGCCAAGTGCGAGAAGCCGATCACGGACAGCGCCATCGTCGCCATGAACGCCAAATGGCATCGCGACTGCTTCCGCTGCAATCGCTGCGAGAATCCGATCACCTCGAACACCTTCACCATTGAGGGCGACAAGCCCGTCTGTCCAGCCTGCACCTGCTAGAGCCCGTTACCAAATCATTGACTGCCGCAACCTGCATATAATTAATACTGGACCTGGCCCACATCGGATTTTAAATAAAAACCAAGCAAAAAAAAAAT
Organism: Drosophila micromelanica; assembly: GCA_004143825.1. Lineage (NCBI taxonomy): Eukaryota > Metazoa > Arthropoda > Insecta > Diptera > Drosophilidae > Drosophila > Drosophila micromelanica. Next base: position 16,758 of record SCDY01000890.1, on the reverse strand, counting down.
AACAAATATCAAACATCAAACATCAAAAATGAGATTAGATTTTGATAGTGCATTTTTTTATAGTTTTAAGAGCTTGTGCTTGCATACAGTTAGAATTATAAATGTAACTAATCAATCTGAGGCTCAAACTATATAAGGATATACACACTTAAACATCAATTCCCCCCACCTAACTTAAACATCAAAAATAGAAAATCCAAAACGAATATCGAGTTCTGTAATTTTTTATAGTATTTCTAATTGTGGGCTTTTAGAGTATCTACAACATTTAAAAAAATTTAAGACATTTTTATGTGTTTCAAAATTGTCCCTAAAAATATTTTTTTAGACATCGGTACAAATTTTAAGCTCAGTTTCATTTGTTTTGGAATTTTTGAAATTTAAAACAATAACTGATTATCCGAAACTAAACCAAATTGAATGAGCAATGATATTTTTATAATATCCGGTATTTGTCTATGGAACACATAAGCTTTGTTCAGAATTAATTTTTGAAAAAATTAGCCTTGCATAATAATTGGTCCAAAGAAAACTTGTGTTTTAAATTTCCAGCTTTTGGTCCAAAGTTTTAAATATATATTGAAAATATTCTTAACAAGTGCCTTTTCCTTTCGTTTCAAAGTTGATTTGCAACCGTTATTAAATCTTCATTTGGGATTTTTCATTCATAAAGATAACCCAAGTGCTGAATCTTAATCCAAGTGCTGCCACTGCGTATTAATATGGATGTTTGGCAAACAAATATTTCCCATAATAAACACCCGAGAGATAAGCAACCCCGCTTGCCCAACGTACGCCTAAAAATTTTTACCGTTTGTCGTATGACTATTTACCTATTTCACAGATGTCTCGAAAGTCTGAATAGAACGAGATGAGATCATGTTTCGGCGGCTGTCTCCATATGAAATCATGTCAGTGTGTGAAAGAGAGAGAGGAGAATAACAAGAGTGAGATGGAACATAAACAACATGATTATCTCATGCTCGTATTCATACAACAATATTGGCTATCAGTGCGCGCTGGGATAAGGATTACCCGTTGATAAAGCAAACAGAGCGCATTAGCAACAGGGCGAGCCAAGGGAAAACTGCTGCAAGGGTGTTTTTATGCGGTGGAAATTGAACACACATACAACACACACACACACACACACACACACACACACACACACACACACACACACACACACACACACGCACACACGCACACACACCCGATGACAACCGACGTCGACTCCGACGACAACGAAAAAGTTTTGTGTGATTTTGTGGGTTTTGCGGCTTTTCAGTTGCCTCGTTGCCGGTTTCAGTTTCATTGGTAAAACGAAGCGCATGGAAAGCGGTTCCACGGCAGCTCAGCGCGATTGTTAACGTGGCCACAAGCAACGCTTTTCCGTCTGCCAATTGGCTTGTTGGCCAACTCGCTAATTAATCGCAAAAAAAAAAACGTAAAAACTACTTGTGCATAAATGTTGCAATTCGACTGAATTTCAATAAATTTAAAGGAGCTTTTGCAGCTGCAAGCCATAAATAAAAAACCTTCATTTCCTTTTGCTAAATATCAGACTTATTTATTGCATATCTGTGGATATTTGCTGCTGATAAGAAGTGCTCGACACGTTTTGTCTCCATAACAAAAGACGCATAAATAACAAAAATAAAATTGCACTCAAGCTTAAGTTAAAATGTAAGTTTATTGTAGGTCCAACAAAAAAAAAAAATAAGAATAATAATAAACTACATAAATTTTGCAAGCAAAAAATATTGTTGTAAGAATAGTTGTATATATTTTATAAAATTAATTAATGTGCGAATATTACTTCAAAGCTGAAATACTTTTTATTTTAAACAATAATGTGATTTTTTCAGTGTTGAAATAATCCGGAGCTGTCATTATATTATTTTATATGTAATGTATTTTAATGGCAATCTAATCAAGCTTAGGATTTGTATAGATTTGTATAGACAGAATTTTCAATACCTAATTTTTACAATATTTAAAAAAATTTTTTTTAAAACAATTTAATAAGAATTATGAAGTGCTTTTCAAATTTTTAATTTTTTCTAGTGCTGCTCTATAAAATAGTTTGAGGTTTTGAGATGGACAAATTAATTAATAAATTAAAATACCTTGAAGTGACAAAATATAATCACATATTTGTGTTTAACATTGAAATAAAGGATAAAGTAAAAATGTATATAATATATTTGAGATATCAAAACAAATTGCGTTAAAAACCTTAAGAAATCAAATAGTTTTTCTGTAAGCTCATTAGCTGCTATTCACATATGTGCATATAGTTCAATACTATAATTATAAGCGGAATGACATTTGATTAATGACTTAACATATGACAATTTATCTCAGCCAATTTGCATATTGCAATCTATTTGCAAATTTGTAATACAAATCGCTTTAAAGTGCTCCAAAGTCAACGATGCAAACATTTTAAAGATAAATACTAAGTATTCGGTTTACTGTTTAGCATTTCAAGCAGAGAATTGATTAATGAGTGTCTGCTGTTAGTCTGAAAAGTTACGCATACGCCCCTGTGCCCCAACAAATATTCAACATTTACCCGAACCCTTCTTCCTGGAACCTTAAACAAAGATCTGCTGTGGCTTAGGGATTAAGGTTGGCAGATACCCTGTAATGAAGCATATATTTCAATATAAATGTATAGTTTTTTTCTGGTAATTTGAAGATGGTTATAAATATGAGAATGACTAGAAATTACAAATTTGGAAAACATAATATAAAATAATGAAAAAATATATAAAATGCATAAAGTCAATTTTAGCTATGTTAAATTTATTTTTTATATACCTAATGATTAAAGAAAGTTGTACAAAATTAAAAACTTACAAAATATTAAAATCAATTTTGATTTGTGCCATATTAAAGAAGCTCTGTTGATTCTGAGAATAAAAATAAAATTTAAAATATTATACCTATATTATTTTTTAAAATTATTTTTATTAGTAATTATACCAAAATTGGAACCAATTTCAAAAATTTCCTTAATACAGAAAGTTTAAATTTGTTTTAGCTTTAGTTAATCTTTTCGTAGAACTTTAAAACACTTTAGAAATATAAAGCTTCCCAGTATTGTTTATAGATCAGGGTATTCAAATGGCAGCTCACAAAGATTCTCGATTTGTGACAGCATAACAAACATTTTTGTCTTTTTGGCGACTGCGATAGAAGCAACAACAAGAGAACAGCAACAACAGCAACAACAACAGCAACAGCGGCGACAACGCTTCTGAGAAGCCTGAAACTCATTCAAGTCGAAACAGTTGTACTTTGACTTTGGCCAGCGACGGTTGTCGGTTATTTGTTGCCGGCTGTCGGTTGTCGGTTGTCTGTTGTTGGTGGTTTGTTTGCCGCTTGTCGGATGAGCATTTTATGTTTATGGCGCTGCCTTTTTCGGGCGCAACAGGACGCACCTTAAAAAATATATATATGTATATATGCAATCGCGTCGCGTATCTAACCTTTAATTGGAAACCAAAAAAAAAAAAAAGAAAAATGAAAAATAATAATAATAAAAGAGAGACAACTAGCAACTACCAACTGGCAGCTTGCAGCTGGCAACTGCCAATTGGCAGCTAACAAAAGCCAGTTGAAGCCGGAGTTGAAGTCCACTCACAAATTGGCAAGTGCGGGCTTGGAAGCCGGCTTTGTGTCAGTTGTTTGGGGGCTCACTGTGTCAAATGTGTTGAACTTTAAAGTGGCTTCGGTTGAAGTGCTTAGCACAGACGCAGTCGGTCTGTCTGTCCGCTCTGTCACTCTGTCAGTTTCATGCAGTTGCTTATCACGTTGTTTGACTTTGAGCCTCTTTTGAATTATACTTTGCTATCTGCACATGCCCCAATGCCATCCATCCCCCACCCCCTTCCCCCCTCGGGTTTTTGTTTTTAATTTTGTCTTTTTTTTTATCACACCTGCTTTGAATAGCTCTGAAGCACTTCCACTTCCCTACAAAAAACACAACTCCGAAACATTTAAAAAAAAAAAACCCACTTCAAAATAAAATCGTGTGCTGCACATCCAATTCGGCTTTTTAAATAAAGAATTCGTTACTTTTAAAGCTGTCCAAATATATTATCTTTAAAGTTGTCTGAACAATTGTGTGCACGATTAATTCTATAAGAAGTATAAAGTTGTAACATGAGGTAACGAAAATTAAATACACTTACAGCAAGATTGAAAAATGGAAAAAATTTGCAATAAAAATTACATGATTTGATAACAATGAAAATTTTACCAAATCGTCAAATCAATTTATAAACAAGTAAACATGAATATACTAAGCTCAACAATACTCGTAAATCCTGAGTTTGATCATGAGTTCTTCAAAATAAAAAAGTTTTCTTTTTTCAAACCAAATTTTTTTCTAGACCGATCGTTTGTATGACAGCTATATATTATTGTATTTTTTGATCTAACCGATTCCGATATATGATAACTATTGTGATGTAGAATTCGTGCTCTTTGCATAACGTTTCTTTCCATGCTTAGTAATAAAATGAACAAGCTCTCCGTAAGGGTATACAAAAAAGTTTTTTAAAATTGAAGATCAATTAAATGTGCCAAAATTGTATTTGTTCAATGAGTTGGCAAAATGCCAGACTGGGCTCGACTTGATCTGAGTTAAGACCAGCAAATCCCATATAAATACAAAACAAGTGTTAAATCGATTTGCCAAAAATAACAACCAAAAAAAAAAAACAATTTATAATTAAAATACAAAAATACACTGAAATGAATCTAAAAATATTATAATACACAGCAAAAAAAAAAAAATAATAAAAATAACGAATTCAATGTCCATTTTTTAATTGCAATAATCAGAAAAGGCAAAGTCTTTTGGGGAACTATATGCGGCCTTAAGTCCATGACAAATTGAATTCAAAACCAGGCGCCAGCGTAGCGGAAAGGGGAGAGGGAGAGGGGTGTGGATGGGGTACGACTCGTGGGTGCTGCTATCAATAGAAACAATTATTAATAACAAAAGCAGACGAAAAGTGTTGGGGAATTGTGTTGTAACTCTGTTACTTATTATTAAATATTTTTGGATACCCTGTAAACTGTGTGAGAAGAGAGTGTTATCGAGTTGTAGAAGCTGTTTGTAATAGGGAAAAGTTGATTTTAGAGACTATAAGAGCTAGCCAGTAAAGTTGGAATGTCTCATCTTTTACAGCCCAAACATGATTAACATTTTAAGAAAATTTAATTTTTCGCTAAAGAAATTCGCTTCAGACCTTATGCCAGGGTATCTTAGTCGATTTATTTACAAAAGCAGTTTTAATATCCAAATTAGGAAAAATTAAAAAATTAATGAAAAATTCAACGCTATATTTATTTAGAGGATATCTACGCAGTCGAGCGTTTTAGACAAAAAAAAAATGTTTCATTTTCTTTATTTTTGGTTTGTTGCTTTTTTTATCGCTTCGTTGTAGTTTTTGTCTTTTTTCGCACATTAATTGATAAATGTGTCTTTTATCAATTTGTGATCAAAAGTAATTAAATGAGTGGAACGTGAAAAAAACATCAAAGTATATAAACAGAAACTCGCGTAAAATGTGAAAAGTGCGTAAAAAAGTGAGCTGGAAAAAAATAAAAATAAACAAATTGTCAATAGAATTAACAATACAATTATAAAACGGAGCAAACAATTTGCAAAGTGGCTGGACAAATATTAGGTCCAGGCCTAGACGAAGAATCCAAAACATAAACAACAACAACGAAAACAGAGATAAGAACAAAGAACGAAGGCAAAGCGAAACTTCTTTTTGCAGCGCAGCAGCAGCGCTGCAGCGAATAAAATGGCGTTCAAGTGCAGCAGTGCCGTTAGCAGTACCGTTAGTCTGGTCGTCATTGTTGCTGTGCTGAGGCTGCACATCTGCTTGGGTAAGTAAGACAAGGACGGAGCTACAATTCTATGTGTGTGTGTGTGTGTATGTGTGCTTTTTCGTAATTGGAATACAAATGTTTGAACGCGCACATGCAAATGTCAACAATTAAACGTAAATATTGAATAGATAAGAGAGTTGTGAAACAGCCAACCAGTTGGGCACTCGAGAGCTTGCCACTTGCCCGAGAACTTTAAAAGCTACAACAATTCATCTATCAATGCGTGAAGCAATTATGGCTGAGATACTTTTAAAGTTTAGTGGCACAGGGACACTTAAAGGTAGAAAGAGGAGGAAAAAAGTAAAAAATTACAATATTAGAGAGAGAGAGAGAGAGAGAGACAGAAGTGACAGGGAGAGTGGAAGTAAGAGAGGGAGATTGAGAGACATGATAATGTAGTGAGGGAGGGAGAGATAGACGGAGAAAGAAAGATAGTGAGAGAGAGAGAGAGCGAAGAAGATGCTGCGACAGAGAGAGAGAGAGAGAGCGAAGAATATGATGCGAAAGAGAGGTGAAGAGGGACAGAGAAAGAGAGATTCAGTGAAAGATAGTTAAATAGAAAGAAAGAGAGAGTAATATATTAGGAGAAAAACAATATTGCCATTATACTGTCAGTTACATAAGAAAAAATTGGAATAAGAGTCGTGCTAAAAAGTGAGCATTTTTCTATTCGTATCTTTAAGATACAAGATACTGCAAGCTAACAACCTAATTGATTTAAGTACAGTAAAACGATTCAACTCATTCGAAATTCCATCAATTATACAGCCAAGCGAAATGATCATAAAATCAAAAAATCCAATTACGCTAATTTGCATCGAGTGCGGAGCGATCAAATCAAATCTTGCAGTTACGCAGCGTGGGAATGCAATTGCAGAGACGGATACTCGTTAAATTGGTAGCTGAATAAGGCTTACTTAATGATATGCTCAAAGGTTCCGCGCACGCTGTCCCTATTTTAATGGGCCTCCAAAGCGGCGCACAGGTGTGAACTTTTGAAATTTGACGCAACGGACACTTTTGACATATTAGTAAGCAATATTGTGGGCATGTGTGTGTGTGTGTGTGTGTGTGCGTGGGTGTTTTATGAACACACCTAAATTTATTTCACCATACTGACATATCAAATTTTTGTGCTACCTCGGGGGTTGGACCAGCAGCAGTAGCGTCAGCATTGGCCAGCTGACCTCAGTCACCCCCTACCCCGCATCCCCTATTATCCCCCCCGACACGTCTCTTACTTTTATCTCTGCCACATATTGACTCGCAGTTGGCTTCTATTTGCAGTTCGGCCAAGTTGAACGCACTGCGTCGATATTGTCGTGACTGTGGAATATAGAGTTGTTCACAATTGTTCAGACCTGATTCAATTGAACTTATTTTGGAACTAAATAATCAAGCGACTGAACTTGATTGAACAAAGTAGTTCATAAGTTCACAATTGTTCAGACCTGATCCAATTGAACTTATTTTGGAACTGACCAATCAAGCGACTGAACTTGATTCACATTGTAGTTCGTATGAGTAACTTAAGTTAAATTGGGAATTTGTTGAGTTAAGCAGCTAAGTTGCTTATAACTTTTAAAAAATTTGTGATAGCCTGATTGAATCCAATTTCATATTTATATATTTATTTTTTGTAATCGTTAAACATCGTAAATTTAATTCCCTTATTGTTCAGTTATTAATGAATGCCCATTTTCTAACCGTTTATTAAAGTCCCATTATCGTGAAGTAGTTAATTAAAAATAAATTATTGTTCATTTCAATTATTAACAACATGATAATTTGACTTAAAATAAAATTAGGGAAAGTGAAACTTCAATTAACAAATGTATAATCAAATTTGAATAAAATGTTAATAAAGAATAATAGTATGTTTATGTCGAGAAAAGAACCACTTGGACGAACTGAACTAAAAAAGTCAACTCTATTGGACACAGGGCAGAGTCTTTCATCCGCCAGTGCACTCCTCCCCTGGCCCAAACATTCGTCAGGCTAAAGGTGTCGAAATGCCCAACAGCTGCTAGCCAAAACAAAACTGTTCAAAAAAGAATTACAAAAAACAAAAGAAAAATGAATTTATGCGAAATCAATTAAGTCAATAAGTCAATAGGTGTGCTGTTCTCTCCACCCGCCCAGCCCCGCTCCATTTGACTTCGTTTATTGTGCTCACAATTTTTCGCATTTAAGTGGCCGTGGACGCTTGGCACTTGGCCCGGCATCTGCTCCACCGTTTAAGCGCCCCAGTCCCCCTCTACCTACCTCCCCCCTCCCGAGGCGCTTAGAGCAGTAGCACGGCTTTGATTAAATTGTAATTGTAATTGTTTGCTATAGTGTTGAAAATCAGAGCTGAACTGGAAATCAGAAAATTAGATTTTTTTTTATATGTAGATAGGATGCTTAGCTAGTTTATTGCTTAATTTGAAACGTGTAAAACTATGCGTGATTTTAAATACTCCGAAAGTGAAAGTGCCTATATTAGATTTAGATGCTATATATCTTGTCCAAGAATTTTAATCAATTAATAATGCCTAGTGCACAAAAATCAATTTAAAAAGCGGATAGTAATATATAAAAAAAATAAAACAAAAATACAAAATTTTTCATATTATAATAAAAATTAAAGAATTAAAAAAAAAATGTTGTTATTATTTGCACTGTTTTAAAACCATCGACCACTTTAGAAGTAAAATACATTTATTTAATATGAAACTTTTATTATGTTAATGTTTAATTTATAGCTTAAAATACTCAAAGCTAATCATGAGAAATTTCAACATTACTTCATAAAAAAATTTTGGTAAATATATTTCTACATATATGCGGCATTGATCAGAAGCTTTAAAAAAATATTTAACAAAAAAAACTAACTAACCGTCTGAAAACAATATTTGGCCAACAAATAAATATACAAATAACTTTCTTTGTATACCAAACAAACAACATTAAAGAGCTAATATGATTGAAATTCCCAACATATTTGTCATGCAAAATAAGTGCATAATTTGAACAATAAGCTAACCCAAAAGGCTTGTCGGCCCAAACTCTCAAGGCCTTTCTGCTGCAGGCAATAAATCCATGTGGAGATTGTCGAAAAGCGAGCGCAATTATGAGATATGTCTGTCTGTTTGTCGCGCCGAGATACGCCCCATAACAAATGCATTAACGGGGACTAGCTGCAACAATTATTTTTATAGATTTTTTTAGTTTTTTTTTCTTGTAAGATTTCCATTTATAATGCGCTGCATTCAGTTTGTTGCTCCTGTGTGGACAATCTGCAGTGGAATACAAATTCGTTTTATAAAAATTACAGCGCTTGTCATATGATTAGTAGCACTTTCAGTTAAAGAGCTACATATATAATTAATTGCTAAAAACGCCCACTCTATATGATAAACACGATTTTAACTAATTGTAGGTTCCATGAATTAGTCGCAATTACCATAAAATAAAATAGAATAACTCGTCCGTTGACTTTGACAAATGTGCTCGGCTCTCTGGTGACAGTTAACAATTAGAGAGGCCACCATCGATCACCTTTTAGGAGCAATGTGCTCCTATTCAAAGCGTCAGCTGTGTGCTAGCGTGCGTGAATACTTATTCACACTCGCACACTGAATACTGAATACCGAATCAAGTGAATAGACAAAGTCTTTCAAGTTCATTTGCATTTGCCGCGCACTCGCCTCGTTTTTGCTGTTGTTTTCCCTTTTATCTGCTGTCCGGTTCTCAATGAGACACTTCAAATTGAAAGAACTCGGGGAAATGCGACAAACGCGACTTTAAACAGATAAGAAGATTAATTAATTTTAATGTGTACACTGTAATATTGGTTTACATACAGGGTATATAAATTTGTTGCATATGTAAACATTCTAAAATATTGATAGAAGTTTTTAAATTAATATTAAAAAATTGATTCCACTGGCATTGGATAGTTAAAAATAAATCAATAGATATTTGTTGAAACAGAAATTAAAAAAAATGTCGATCAAGCTTTAAATACATAGGCAAAAATATAATTACTAAAACTCTAAAAAACGAATGGTTCTTGTTTTAGTTTTTCGGATATTAAATATATAAAAAAAAAATCGGACATATTATTAAAAAAATATAAAAAATTTAGTTTATTAATATGTTGATTTTTAAATTTTGTTTAAAAATATTTATTTGAATGACTTCATTTTATTTTCAACATTTTTTGTTGTGCCATTTGTATAATTTTTACCATGTTATACGGTCTTAAATAAATTAATGGAATATGTTTCTAGACATTTTAGCATTTTATTATTATTTATATTTCTAATAGATTTTCTTACACATCTAAAGAACAGTGAATGCTTTAATAATCTATCATATTGTTCACGGTCGGCTTATTTGTTATTTAATTTGTCCTGTCACCCAGACAGACAGAGAGTAATCTTCTGGGACAGGAAATGAGCCTGGCCAATTGGATGACAGAACTGTTCACACACCACAAACAAAAACTTATTACAAGTGCAGATGGAAACATCATTTCAAGAGTGTCTAGTGAAAGTGCAGAGAGACAAACGGAAGGAATTTCATAATGTGGCAAAAGCTGAGCCAAAAGACAACAAGCCAAAAGAATAAGCCAAAGGAAACAGAAGCGAATGCCAAGCTAAACACAAGCTACAAAGAAACGATTCAAGTTGAACGGGTCGTATGAGTAATGAAAAATAAAATGAGAGAGAGCAAATGTCGTCGGTTTACTGAAGATGAAATACACTATCGAAAATTTAGCAGTTCTGCGATATAATTCTACATTTTATTACTTCGATATTTTGATAAATATATATTGAAAAATATTTTTAACATTTTATTTCTATAATGGATATAAATATGGATGCTAATAAAATGATTTTTTATTTGTAAGAAGCTTAAGAAAGTACTAAGTATTTTTATACTTAATTTTTTACCAATAATTTAAGATATCTTTCAGAAAGATATTCATACCGGTAGTTCCTATAGCAGCTATATTAAAAATCGATCCGAAGCAACTTATGAGACATGTAGTTCTGAACCAAGTTTAGTTTAGCTGTTACTTTAAGGACTCAAATTTATAACAAATGTAAAATTTCCCCTGTTAGGGTATACAAAAAGTGCATTCCAGAATTTAAGTTGGAAAAACATTTGACACAGCGACAGAAAAAAACAACTGTGACAAAGATAAAGTTTTCATTACGCAGATAGCAAAAACGAGAAAACAGAGAAAAAGTTGCAATAAAAACTAATGTGCGGATGCTGTGTGGAAATTTTTGAAATGACTCACGGCAAACAGGACAACGCTCTGAGGGAGGTACCAGCGAAAAAAACAACAATAGCTACACAACAAAATAAAAACAACAACAAACAAATTGTGCAAACAAGCAAACGACCTACTTCGATGCAAAGTCAATTAATTTCGAGCAGATTAATTAGTTTAGTCGAAACTAGTTGACATCGGGCCGCACCTCAATAACGGTTTTTTAGTCTCTAGTTACCCGGAACCCGGCAACCTCCCGGCCAAGTTCAGGTACGAGCCGTAATGGCCAACTGTGCGGACTGTCATTAGAATGTCCAATCACCCCCAAAAACTCGCCCCTCTTATCTGCCGTCAGTTGACTTTTTAATGCGCCATTCGGTGCCCTTTTAATTGTCCTTCTGATAGACAGTCTTGTTTTCTGGGTGGTTTAATTTCCACCAGCTCCTTTTTAATGGTTGTTGACTCTTGGTTCAGGTTTGCGGCACGTCCCCAGGGTTAACTAGCTAACGTTGGTTTACGATTTTTTACACCAGGTTCAAGTTGCGTTTACAGATTAAAGACGGTTTGGTTAATCGGCCAACATTTGCTTGTGTCTTATTTAAGCTGATTGCTTCTAGGATTAGCTATAATCGGTTGAATTATAAAGTGAAAAATAGTCCCAGCGGCGCTTTCTACTTAGGAATTTCGAAGTTGTTTTTATGTTAATCCATATTGTAATAAGCAACGAACAGGAAAATCATATCTTTCACGTGTACTTCGAGTTTTATAAGAAATCTTAAAATTCTCTGTAAAAAATCAAGCATAGGGCATATAAAAAAATAAATTATTAATATATAGTAGTACTATATACCAAAGACAATATAATTTTTATTTGTATTTATATTGTCTTTGTATATACTGTCTTTTTAGTTTTGTTTTATTCTTATCACTCTATATTCTAATTATAATTTTACATCATCAATGTATTCTATACTTATTAAATAGTATTGACAAAAAAGAAAAAAATTACAGTCATCTAGTAGTTTATAATACTTTTTCTGCAAAATGATCCTTTGAATTTGAAATCAAGAATTATTTAAACTCAATTGAAAAATTTTCATAGAATTTTTACGATTTCAAATAAAAAACATATTTATTTTATACAACTTTTATTAGAACAATTTCTCTAAGTGTTTGAGTTATAGTACCTCATAAGCGTACAGTGTATAAATGGGCCAAGTTTTCACAATGTATTTCATTTTGTTTTATGCCACTTCGATATTTTCACTTTAAGCCATCCTCCAAGCACATAACTCACAGAGCCATAATCAATTTGCCGGCCTCCAGCGCTGGAAAAGTTTCCATAGCTTCTAAAGCGTTTTCCACCTAACCGCAAACAAACCAATTTGAAGGGCTAGACAAACAAGAAACTGTCGCTAATTGGATGTTCACAAATGCCAGCTAACTAAATAACTGTCTAATTATGAATAAAGAGAAGACACGTGCGTGCCGACGATTAAATGCCCTTTTGCAGTCAGATGGGGAAAATATAAAATATAAATAAAATATATTTGGTGATAAAAATATTTAAAAAAAACTCATATTTTTAGCTAAACTCAGATTCTATAAAAGCTAAGAACATACTACGTGATGTGGGGTTAATAAGTTGCTCATTAAATTAATTTTTTTATATCGATTAAGTTTTGTTAATAGAAAAAGTTGTATATTTTATAATTGATTATATATGTAAGTTTCTAATTAGATTTCTTTTTTGTATTAAAATTTGTTATTACAAAAAGTTGTATATTTTGGAATTTTTTGTTAAATTTATTATAGTATTATTATAGTAATCAAAATTTTATCTCTTTATTGATTTTTCTATGACAATTATAAATATTTATTTTATTTATTTATAATCAAATACAGATGAATGGAATAAATGTACCCTGTTACACATTTCGTGTCTAATTTATAGCACCCTTTATAAGGGCAAATTAAAAGCCCAAGCAAATGAAAGCATATACCAAAAAGCTGTACAACAAAGATGTAGGAAATCAGCTAAAATATATATATACGAGAGTGAGTGCATATTATGAATTATGAACGTTTTCATTACAATTGCCGACGCTCAGGCATGCGAATAATGCTGATAAAATATGTAGATGATGTGTTGGGGCAGCGTCAACTCACAGACACGCATTTATAATGACATTTTAAATGCATTTCGGTTGGGGAGGGGGGTATTCCAAGGAAACCATGGCGTCAGGCGGTTCCCTCAGTCAGATCCTGTTTCCAATCGTGTTCGTGTCCTTGGTGCTCTTTAAACGGGACACACGCAGTCCTCGAACCACCCACGAAAAATGAATTCTGTTAGCTTCATTTTTTTTCTTTTAGTGAAATATGCGTGTGTGGAAAATTATGCTTGAGATTACTGGGAGGGTGTGGGTTATGTTAGCATAATACTAAATGCTTGGCTGAAGACGGCGCCAGTTATGTTTATGAGCCAAGGCAACCAGTTCGGACATGACAAAGTGCCTGGTCCTTGACTAAACCATTCAAGGAACTGCAAATATATTGGGTACTTAAGAGTTTTCTATACTTTGAATATTTATTGAGTGAATGGAAGTTGTTTCGAACGAGGTCAAGTTTAGCACAGATATCAATTTGTATAGGTCATTTGAATAGATAATAGAATAAATAAATATTCAGCTTACAGCCCTATATAATATTCAATTAAAGAGAGAAAGCAAGAATAAAATATTTACTTAAGGACTACTATAGTTTAAGTAATATATAATAATATTTATATGTAATTAATTCTAATATAATATTTGGCTAAAGTAGGAACTAAGGAATGAAGCATAGAGTAATATATAGCTGTAGCTTTCATTCCTTTTAACGGAACTTAATTATTTGACATCCAAATACTTGTCTACCTTTTAAAATTTTGGAAACACAATTATTAAGAAATTTTTCAATTAAAATTAAGTTTGGTTGTATAAAATGGGGCAACATAACAATAAATATTGTTGGAATAGGATACATTTAATATAATATATACAATTTATATAAAATATTAAATCATATGATAAACTAATTTCTGTTTTTTCTTAATATTCTATATTTTATATTTTTGCTTATAACATAAAATAATATAATAAATCTCATTTATTATTGTTTTTACAATCACAAGGTTTTAAAAAAAAAACATATTTCTGCCAAAATTTAATACTAGATACCCTATAGAGAATTTGTCTTTTAAAATTGAACTTCGTTCTGTTGATTTCATTTAAATTTTCCCATTTTCTTTCCTTTTATATAGATTTAATTTCATTAGAAAGTTTCACACCCATGCTCTGATTTTCCTTCAGGAATTCCCAAAAACGAACCCCATTTCCACCGATCAAGCAATTAACCACTTAATATATATTCATCCCCCCAAACAAATTGCTCCAATTATGTTGGGGACAAAACCTTTGTTACCAATTATGCATTGAATTGTGTTTTTCCGCTTAGACAACAATGTTGTTGTTTTTCTTTTTTATAGTGTTTGGTTTAATTCTTATCACAAAATCAATACGCGATGACGCGAACACGTCAGTGGGACAAAGGGAGGGGTGGGCTGGGGTGGGGTTGTTTGTTGTTGTGTGGGTTCGTTTTGATAACCCATATGCTAATAACTAATATCTGTATTATATTTATTTATGGCTTGTATTGGACTTGAGCGTGTGCAACAACAACAACAAACGGCGTCATTAGCAGGGATAAATCTTATCAAATTACGCATACGCCGTGTTGTACGCATGAATTGAACAGAGGATTTAAAGCCAGTCGCCCTCTTATTGAGGTCAAAGCGAGCTTATTAAACTACATTCATAATTTTTATGAGTCCGTTGATGAGTGTAATGGGTAAATACTCGAATCTCTTGATGGGTCTGAGGGTGAATCCGAGCCGCAAATAAAGCAGGCGTTGCTCTGGAATAGGAATTGGGATTTGGTTGGGGTTGGCGACTGTCCTTTAAGTGGTCCACTTGTGGTCGCCACACTTTTGGCCAATCAACAGATTTTTTTTCTTGCTTTTATCAGCATCAATCAACTGAATTTTTGTTTTTCTTCCTCTTAGCGCTGGATGTTTATTTTCCCACCACTTTGGTGAAATTCAAGCTGCCCATCAATGAGGAGTCGGAGAGCATCTTCTCCAAGATACCCTTGGCCCAGTTTCAAGTGCTGCGCCTGGACAACAATCACCCGGCCACGGAATATATCTACAATCTGGAGGAGAATCCACTGCTCCGGCTCAATGCCAGCTCCGGCGAGGTTTACATGCGCACGGACTACCAAGCGATCAATCAAAGCGTGAAATATGTGCTGACCGCTTTTCCGCGTGGCCAGGCCTCGGAGGAGGAGCAGCTGCTGCAGCAGGTGGCGCATCTGACGCTGGAACTGGTGCCGCAATCCGTGGCCGATTACTGTGCGGAGCTGGAGCACATTTGCTTCTGGACGGGCGCACACTATACGATAGCCGAGTCCACGAATCCGCAGGGCCGGAGCAGCTTTGAGCCCGTGCTGATCGGCGCCTTGAACTCGCGTGCCGCCAAATATCTCTGTCCGCACCGGGCCGTGGAATACGCCTTGATCGCGGGCAGCGCCCACTTTGCTCTCAAACAGAATCGTTTGTACAGCAAACAGCCGCTGGATCACGACGAGCTCAATGGGCTGCAGGCACGTGCCGGGCAGCTGCAGGCCACCGTCAGGTGCACGGTGAAGCTATCCGACCAGGAGGAGCGCCAGTTCTGGCGCAGCTACAACGTCACTCTGCTGGATCGCAATGACAATGGGCCGCGTCTCCAGGAGCGCCAGCCCCACTTTAATTTCCGCCTGGAACAGCCGTACTTTAAGGCGGTAAGTCCTATCTGTGAGTGTGTGTGTGTGTGTGTTGGTATCTGTGTGTGTTTGTGTATCTGATTGTTTTCTACACCCAAGCCCAGACGAACGTCTGGACGCTGTCTACGCGCGTGCACTCAGAGAAAAAATAAAGCAGGTTGTTATCAGATTAGGTGGAAATGTGTCAATGCTGAAATCTCATTTCTAATTTCTTTATCCCAAAAATATCTGTATATACATCTGTGTATCTCTGTGTATACAATATTAAAATATTTATATAATATTTTATAAGTACTTAATTTTGCAATTTTTTTAACTTTAATATTTTTTCAAAAATGTAAAAATTTTTATATGCACTTCATATTGGCATTTTCAATTCTTGTATAAAGAATTTTTATAGTTATAGCAAGTTTTTTTTTTACAATTAATAATTTTTGAAACTATATAAACCAAACTGAATAAACTGAACCAAAACACTTTTAAGAAAAATATTCTTTGCATTTATTTATTATATTGCCTTATGAGCAATATATTTTGTTATTAATTTAAAATCGATCAATTTTTGAAACAGTTGTTTTTTAAATATTTGTAGTTGAACTGTTTTGGCTTTGTTTTATTATACCCTGAACCCATTGAAAATGGGTGAAACAGGGTATTATGGTTTTGTTGAAATGTATGTAACAGGTAGAAGGAGGCATCTCCGACCCCAT
>SCDY01000889.1:0-42200 GCA_004143825.1 Drosophila micromelanica | reverse complement strand
TCAATGTTATCTGTGCCGCTGCCAATGCGCACAATGATGCGTAAAGCTTTGAATTTCTCCAGATCCTCCTTGGTCAAGATAATGGTGTGCCACATTAAGGCGCCAACTGCTTCATTTAGCACCTGAAGGTGCAAAAAATGGTATTAATTATATTTTATTTATATTCAAATAAAACATTATGTTTAATAAAATAAAAACTAGGCTTGCCTTCTCGTGTATTTCGGATGTGCTTTGTGCATCGCAGAAGGCCACTGTAGCCACATCCTTCAGTATGGGCATCTCAATCGAACAGTCCCGTCCATCCAGGAGCGCCACCAGCGGTCGCGCCTGCAGCGGACCATTGGCAAAGCTGCCTTTAACATCAATGCGCGAGCGCTTCGGCATCATAAGATTTTTATCCATTTTTAATGTTTGTTTTTATATATATATATGTGATTTTTCTGGTTGCTTGTTATTGTTATTTATATATATGTATATATAAGAAATAAATCTCTTTGTTTAAACGTTTATATTCTTGTGGTGTCTGTTTGTATTTTGTTTGTGCCGCAATTGTTTCTTCGTTGCGTGTTGCTGTTGCTTTAATTTGAATCAACGAAAACAAAACCTTTTCAAGACGACGATGCACACATTTCAATCATTTTTGGCGCTTCATATTGAAATCGAGAATCCTGTAATTGCAAAAGATAAAAACACAGGTGTAAGTAGGGACGTACGTATATAAACAAAATGAAACAAATACACGCAGTGCGATACATTAATACAACTTGCAAATTAAATGGAAAACATGAAATCTGATGTCAAAGTACAAACAAGAGCCACAAATCGCTTACGAATCGCTAACAAATCGCGCTAGTGTCAGCACAATATTCACCGATGACAAGTTTCGTTTGGATTTCGCAATCGTTAGCGATAAAGATACTATTTGATTGCACCCTGCGCTCTGCTGCTATCAGCCCCTTCACTCTCGTCTCCCGTAATTCCAATCACAGACGAGGAGTACGGACAGCGCGCGGCTCGAGGAGGGGGAAAATTTAACATAGAAATTTAACGCTTCGGCCTGAGAGAGTGTGTGCCTCATGTATTTATGTTATGTGTTGCTATCGTCGGTATACGAAAGACCACTATTGTTGTTGTTGTTACGGCAATTGTTGTTGTGCAAGCAGCTGCTATCGTCACATTAACATCATGATATAGCGTGGCATTGCACCCTCATTCCATGGGTTCCTTGAGTTTCCAATGCGCTTATCAACATCGTTTGCTTTGATTAGACGGACAACAAGGCACAGTAACAAGCAACAGCAACAATTCAGGTATTGCTCTATTGTATTTGATTTTGGGATTAGTTGACGTGTTCCTTAACGTATCTTATCAGGCGCAACCAAACTGAACAGAACAGAATAGCGTCGTTGTATCTGGGACAGTTCAGCGTGATAAGAGCAGACACTGCGATCGAGCTTTCAGTTAACTAATTTGCGAATATGACTTATATTTATAAATTGCAAGGTCATTTTAGGTTTTTGATATTTTAGTATTAGAATTTATATTGCAATTTTCATTTTAATTTATTTTCTACCGGTTTTAGAGAAGAAAACTTAAAAAAAAATTATAATTTCATGTTTTTTGTCAGTTCAAAACAATTTTGTTTTCACCATTATAACAAGATTTTAATAAATAATTAATGCAATTAAAAGTTGACCAAGAATATTATGGGACAAAGACAAAAGAATTATTATACGTAAGACTAAAATTTGAAAAATTGATAAGCCGTCAAGTGTAGCTACTTGTGTGTATGTCGCAACAACATGAAAAACACCAGAGACACAATGCGGGTCTATGTTATAAGCACATCACGTACAAGGCGAACAGACTACAGTACTCGCTCGGTAGTTTGGATTTTCCGAAATTAGAATTATTCGGATACAGCATTTTAAGTTCTTTTGTAACAGTAAATAATAATAAAATACACAATAGAAATACATTTTGTATTATTATTATCCATTAATAAAAACGCTACAAGAGTAATCTTTGGATTTACGAGCGACCACTGTACCAGCAACTACTGATACAAAAATAATAACCATAATCATATTAATAGCAATGTCAGGCAGAAGAGAAAATAGAATTACACAGATGCTCAGATAATGGCAACAAATGGCTAACACAAAAATAAATAATAATAAAAATAACGCGACGCAATTATGACATGTACATATATTATATGATATAGCAATCGCACAGACACACACACACACACACACACACACACACACACACACACACACTCACACACCACCCCTTCACCACCTGCGCCGCCTGCTGGCGAACATTCACCTAGCACTTTAGCTATGCTTTGTTTATTTTTAAAACAATTCCGAGACATTTGTGATTATTTGTTAAGATTGCGCGTAATATACATATATATAATTTTTTTCTTACTGATTAAGTAGTTGAGTTATATGTATATATTTATTGAACGAAATTGTGTATGGCAGGCAATGGGGCAGTGAAAGGAAGCCAGAGATCAAGTCACAACTGATTTGAAAGCGCGCCAAAAACAGGTTCGGCAAGTGAACCAAAAACGAGCAGCAGCAGCAACTTCTGTGCTGCCACAGGATGCAGCAACGTGTTCAAGCGCCCACGCAGTTGAGAAAGTTGAACAAAAAACCTGTTGATGTGTACACGCGTATGTGTGTGTGTACACACATGTATCAAAGCGAACACATAAAGTAAATCAAATACAATTATACATAAATCACAAACCAAGCTCCGCACATGAGTGTACAGCAAATGTTGGCCGCGTATCTAAAAGATACATTTCACTGCTAACTATTGTCGCTGTTGTTGTTTTTGTTGTTTTCGCTACCTGAGTTGAGGAGGCAGCAGCGACAGCCGCCGGCTGTCTAACAGCAGCAGCAAAAGTTGAACTAAGAACACACAAACTGCGATGGCAAATGGCGTATTGTATCTTTTTTTTAAGCCAAACCAAGCCGAACCGCGCCAGGCTAGCAAACCGGTTTATCAACCCGACGACGACGCACGATAACAGCCGCCAACACAAGCGGCAAAAGTACAATTTTAATGTATGTATACCCTTGCAGTGGGTATTATAAATTTGGTACGACATTTGTTAGCCTAATTCAAAACAGTCAGTCAATTTAAGGGATATAGTCATTAAATTTTGCATAGTTAGCCAAATCGGATAATTTTTTCATATGGTCTAAAATCTAGTTTATGTATAAACAATAAAATTAAGCAAAAAAAAAACAAACTTTCAATTGGTCAAGTGAGTGCGTCAGCTCCAGTTAGGGTATTTAATGTTCGGTACGCCGAGAGAGCCGTTTTGCTCGTTTTCTTTCTTTTTGCCACAATTTTTCAGGCAGGAAAAACTCATGTTGGCTTAAATTGTTTGTTGGCTTAATGCCACAATAACGAAAACGAAGCATTGGCTCGAGCCGACAAGTCAATACGAGTCGAGTATGTATTTGTGTGTAAAACACGTTTAAATATATGTACATACATATCTAAAAGTCATGCGCATTTGTACACTGTACACACACACATTTACAAATTTATATATATATTTATATAGACGTATACATATATATGGAATTCAGTACTTGTTTGTGTGAGTCTTGGGGCAGGCAAAAACTTTTTAAAGCGCTGATGCTGATGACGCCATTGCAACAGTCAACAGTCATACGCAGAGCAAGACAGCGATAGCGAGCGAGAGCCACACAGTAAGAGCGTGTGAAGGAGATAGATATAGGAAAGCCCGACTTATGTGTGTGTGAGTGTGCTTTCCGCTTGAGTTGGGGGTCAGGTCATATGGGGATGGGGGTTGCTGACACAAAGTAGACACACTAATTGCAACATGATGCACTTAACAAACTTACTTTTTTGGCTTTAATCAATTTTGATCAAATTAATTACTTTTGGTCCATTTGAATTTTTAACGAAGTTAACTATAGCCAAACTGAACTGTACTAACTGAGGTGTTTGCGTTTGCCAGTCAAAAAATACAAAATGTTATTTTTATTGTCTTTTACATGTTCGCTTAACGTTCTTTCAACTTGTTTTATCTTTGAATTAACGGTTTCGTTACTCCGTGACGTCGAATTTGGCGCGTTTTTTCTCTTTTTCTTATGTCTCTTCCTCATGAATTAGCATTGAAGCCGGCAAAACAACTGCTGATCTACTTTAAGCAAAGCTTTTTGTTGTGCTTTCTTCATTTTGCATAAATGTTATCTGCTTTTAATTTTGTAGTCTCTGTGTCTGTGTGTGAGTAGAAACTGTTCTGTGTGTAGATTGAATGACGCAAATTGAAAAAAGGAGAAAAAATGCAAGCTTGCAAGTCACTCATGGCAGCAACGACAAAATCAAAAAAAGAAAAGTGAAAAAGCAAAACAACTTATATATTGGCCCGCACGCTTTTAGCCATTGCCCAGCTGCTGCTGCTGTTTCTAAAACAACTTTGGCACAACAATCAAATTGTGTATTGTGTTGATTTATGTTTTTATTTAGAGGAAAAGCGCGTCAGTAAAATTGGCTACAAATCGATGCATGATACAAAGCAATCCCCACCCCAAAAAAAATGTTTGCGGCATTATTTTAATGTGTATTTAAGTACATGTATGTATGTGTTTATGTTTAAATTTGCTTCATACGAATTAAAAATTTAAAAAACCGTTCTATTTTTAGTTATTTTTGTTGAGATATTTAAAAGTTTAAAATTCCTCGCTATTTGAATGTTCAAGCATATGTGCATGTTTTATTTTCTTTTGCTTTCTTTACGCTTTTTAGCAGTTAGCAACAAACCAAAGGTAAAGTAAAACAAACAAACAAGAAATGATAAGCACACAATGGCTTTAATGCATGCAAAGGCATAGTGGGATAGGCAGAAGGGCAGCGAGCGCATGCACATTGATAACAGATATCTACACAGACAACTGTCACAATTAACATTTATTATTCTCCACTTGAACGAACCAAAGGGAAATTTTTTCAAGTGGCATTTTCATGTTCAAAATTAATATATATGTGAAAGAAATGAAATAACACAAATCCAATTCGAGTTTGTCTGGTCTAGCCAAAAAAAAAAAAAATAATAACAAAAACAAGATCGTTAAAGAGAGATAGAAAGAGACAAAAAAAAATTCATAACAATGCAAATATGCGAAATAGACAAAATGAATGGAGGGGGGCGGTGCCAACAAAAAATATGATTACACAGCATAGACAGGCGGACGCAAATGTATCTGTGTGTATGTACGAGTACAGCCGGGGCGCCAGAACGAAACAACGATGGAAAACATGACAAGCGAAAAAGAAAAAATGTTGTAATAAAACTAGAAACAAGCGCCAATTTCATTGGCCTGCAAGGGTAAGGTTAAGGGGAAGGGAAAGGGATACACAGCAGTGGCCTTTTATGTATGTGTGTGTGTGTGTAAGTAAAATATTTATGGACATCGACAGCAGCAGCAACAACAACGATTTATAAACTTTTTTTATTCGTGTGCGCATTTGTAGCTATTTACTTATTTATTTATGTATGCATAAATTGCAAAACACAAACAATTTACATACATGTACTGAAATTCCAACGGGACTGGCATCGATAGCCCCATCAGGTCCCACTACTCATATGACCAACAGTCCAATATTGGCGAGGGAGATGGGAAAACGAAGCTCGGAAGCTATACAGAGGGGGGCTTTTTTTTCAATCAATATGCAGGCGGTGCTGCAGGCAGAAGTCACAATGTAGCGGGTGGGAAGGCGGTAGCTATTTATAGTACTAAACGAGCTGACCTGACCATTCAAAAGGGAAACAAAAACAGCGACAAACTTTAATGCGCACTCGTTCTCAGAGAGAAGCAGGCTTTAACGGTGTTTAAAGTGTTTCAAAGCTTTGCGCTCGCTCACACGTTTGCTCGAACTTTATACACTTTCACCCTTTAAAGGACTCGCAAGTCTTTGTGCTTAACAAACAAAAGCAGCTCGGCGTGGCGCAGCAAACATCAGAAAACAGCAACAGCAAATGCTGTTGAAATATGTCATTCGCTTACTGGAAGAACAGGCGGAGGTCTGGCTTGCCTTTGGGCTCGCTAGCTCGCACTCTCTTCCTCTCTCGCTTGCTCGTTCCGTTTGTTTGCTCACTCGAATGAAATTGAGGCGGCGGCAAAATAACAACGATGAGACACAGCAGCAGCAGAGGCGTTAGGCAGCATGTTGCAGCAGTGTGGGGGGAGCGGAGAATTTGAAAGGCACAGGGGCGTTGCGCAGTGAACCTTGCGTGTATATTGTCACTCACACACGACCACTGTATGCATGTAAAACTGCTGTGTCTGTGTTTGTGCGCGCGCGTTGTATAGCACATAATATTATTGCACAATTTTATTTATGTTTTGCGTATTAGCTACAATAATAATTATTGCTATTACTCGCATAAACACCACACACTCAACACTCGGGCTAACTCATCAGCGATCCTATAAATATATATACACACACACAAACATACACATAAGAACATGTAAATCGGCTTTAAAAATTCATACGAAATTCTGCACGTTTAAATTTTTCTTGTACACGTTTATCGCACACGCACACATTCACACAGACACATGAGCATACACACGCTGGTGGAAAACAAAAAGAAGAAGCAATACATTTATCCATATTCGCGATTGAGAGGTGATATATAAACCGCACCAAATGCGTATAGATACATATTTTTTGTTATTAAATTGCTGCATAAACAGCGCACTAGTTTCTCATTTTCTATATATATTTTTCTTTTCGTTTTTCTTTATTGTGGTGGCGGCTGCGGCGACGGTGGCGGCCGCAGTACTCGGGTTTTTTGCGATTTTGTAATTGCACAAAATTCACGTGCTAAACACATTGCCACACGCACGATTCATAGATAAACATTTGCCGGCCAGCTTTGTGCACAATTTCTATGAATTTTTCATCAATTCTGTGTACTTCAAATATAATTTTCAACAATTTTTTTACCAGCAACGCGTCCAAATTCCACTTTCGACTCGCAGCTTTCAAAATGGCGGAATACGAATACGGCAATTTTTGGTTTTAGTACAGCAATGACGCGATGCTACTCATTTGCCGCGATGCTACTCATTTGCCGCGTATTACTTTATAATGCATGTGATTGTATGTGAACACTGAAATTGGATCTATCAAAACACACCTGATCAAGTATTACGTACTATTTTCTGTACGATTTTTTCAAACTTTCACTCTTCAGCTACCAAAATTATTCTTTTTCATCCACTTGCACACAAAAAATATTCTCTTTTATGCTTCTTCTATGCGGGAAACAAACATTCTCGTGTTAACGTTACCACGAATACTTAAATGCAGACGTTATACCGATTGCCTATCTAAGAATAATTTTATATAATAATTCATAACGTCCAAAATACACTCATATAAAACTCACAATAATTAGAAACGAAAATATATTCGACTTTATGAAAACTTTAAATATTAAAGTAAAGCCGAAAACAAACGCGCAACGCACGATGCGACTTGCGCTGGATTTGGACGATACTGCGCCCGGGTATCGATAACGATAAATTAATACTTAAGACTTGATGGCGATAGCAAAGAATGCATAATGCAATTGTATTTGTGCTCGTCACTTTTGCATGAAAAGAAGAGTCACAAAGGCGAGTGCGGGCGTGGAAAATCTAATTTTTTTTGTTGGCTTATCTAAAATCGTTTTGGAACAGCTAATTTTACGCACATAGCAACAAAATCAACATGTCAGCCAGGAGAGCAACACACGCAGGAAGCTGGTACACTGATTCCGGTAACGTTACATTATTAAATGTATTTTGTTTATTTTTTTTTTACATTGTCTTTGACTTTTGTGTTCTTAACTCAATAGAATAGAGGAACTGAATAATTTGTGTGGCCTAAATTAGCTTGAACAAAGTTATAAATGCTTTATAAAGTAAACCATTTTTTATTCTATTATCAACAAACAGCTATCAAGAAGTAATTGAAGGGAAAACTTTAGATAACCTGTACCAGTTGCAGAACAGTATAATGTATAAGACATAAGGATAATGTGTATAACATACGCAGATCAAGCTTATTTGAAATCGTCACGTTATTTTAAAATCGATATTTATCGGGGTTTTTACCAGGCATCTTTGAGCATATCCATGCTATGAGCCGGAGACACCAGATTTGAAGACATTTTTGCTGCCACCTCCAGTTCACAAAAACTAATAAAGGGTATTTCTAGTCGGACACACTTGTATTTTTCGCCGCTTCAATTCAAAGATTAAAATACTTTGATAAAACAAAAATAAATGCTTAGAAATTTGTCTCCGGCTTGTCGCCCACCGAATTGCGAATCTCCTCCATGCGATCGTAGGCAATCTCGGTGGCCCAGCAGAGACGCTGTTCCAGTTCGTTAGCGCGCTTACGTTGCTGCTTCAGCGTGTCCAGGCCGCGCTCCAGTTGTGTGCACGCTTGGAAAAAATTGCTCAATTCGGGAATGTCGCCAAATTCGCCGGGATGACGACGAAAATCGTCGGTAACATTGGCGGTCAATTTATCCATGCGATTATGCACAAAACTGGACTCGAACATCTTCTGCAGTTCCATGGTTGTGACCTTGCCCAGGTCATTAGTGATATGGTTGAGATGTAGGTCACGAATGCGCGTCTTGAGGCCTCCAAAATTGATGGCCTCAAATTTCTCACCAATGCCCTGAAACAGCTGATAGCTCTTTCCCAATTCCAATTGCATTTTTTGCAAATCCTCATCCATAGACTTAGTGCTCTTCGATTCGAGATACTCTGCCGACAAGCTATGCTCCAAGCCGGGCAACATGCTACGTAACGATGTTGTACTCGATGTGCCCGTCAAAGGTGATGACAAAATCCCGCCGCCGGATTTCTGCTGGCCGCCGCTCAAACGTTCATGCGATGGCTTCATGGTAATCGATTTGCCACCCACCGACTGGCGGTGGGTTTGCGGATTGTGATATATCTGCGAATGACTCGAACTGTTTTTCTTCTTTTGGCTCTTGCTGACGGACTTCAAGGTGGGCAACGGAGCGGGCTTCATGAAATCCTCATATGAAATCTTGCGTTTCGGATCGTTGCTATTACTGCAAGGAACACAGATATTGTCAAATATACCCACAGTTATCTGAGATTTGTTTTCTGTACTCACTTCTCTTCCATTATGGCCGTCAACTCATCTCGTATGCGATTTAATAACTCATCGCTCTGCTTATTCTTTTCCATTTTTTCTAACAAATCTTAATTTGAATATTGTACAATACAAATATATTTGAATATATTCGTGTTTGTAGTTAGAGCAGTTTTATCAAAGCTGGAATTTTTAAATATGTATTCAAGGCAATTTGTTTATTTAGTTACTAGGCAACACCGGGCTCCTAAGTTTCAGTTGCAATTTCAATCACATATTAGGTTATAAAATATTTGAGCTTGCGTTTACAATCTTAATTTTTAAAAATAATATGATAAAGTAAGTTAAATGTAATAGGCGTAGTAGAAATTCCTTTGAATTTCTCTAATTTGCTTTTCATTAAATTTTTGTATGGATTAATATTGCAACATTAAAAAGTTCTTTATTCCATCAACATATTTTGCAGGTTCTGAACTCTCCAGACAATTGGATCGGTGGTTGGGTGCAGCGGATCTCTCCCATGGCCCGGCACGTGCCATAATTGCACCGTAAGTGGATTCGATCGTTCAATAAAGCTTCGATTTTAATGTGTATCATATTTTAGGCATGCCGGCTATGCGTATTGTGGTGCCTGCGGTGCATTTGCCTATCGTCAAGTAAGCCCTGTTGTTGTGTAAGTGGAATCTCGACCAGAGACAATGCATGACAGCTGAGCTGATGTGTGCCCTTTCTTGATTTCTGCAGTAAACGCATTTTCATATTGGGTCCATCGCATCACGTGCGACTGCGCGGCTGTGCCCTGTCGGTGACGAAAAAGTATAGGACACCGTTATATGATCTCAAAATTGACGCTGAAAGTGAGTGGGCTGAATATAGTTGGATTATTCTTATTATATGGTATAACATTAAATATATGTAACCATTGCAGTCAACGCCGAGCTGGAAAAAACGGGTCAATTTTCGTGGATGGACATTAAAACGGATGAGGATGAGCACTCAATTGAAATGCATTTGCCTTATATTGCCAAAGTTATGGAAGAGTAAGTAGCAGCTGCTTAATTTTAATTTATTTATCAACAACATTCATTAAATTGACTTATCCTTTCAAGCTTTAAGGATCAGTTCACAATTGTGCCTATACTTGTGGGCTCACTGAATCCCGAACAGGAGGCGCAGTACGGAAAACTGTTGTCCACCTATTTTATGGATCCAACGAACCTATTTGTGATATCTTCCGATTTCTGCCATTGGGGCCAACGTTTCAGCTACACATATTACGACCGCTCCTGCGGTCCCATACATAAGTGCATCGAGCAGCTGGACAAGCAGGGCATGGACATTATTGAGACGCTTAATCCGAGTGCGTTTACCGAGTACTTGCGCAAATATAATAATACGATATGCGGACGTCATCCTATTGGCGTCATGTTGGGCGCTATTAAAGCCCTGCAGGATCAGGGCTTCAAGAATATGAGCTTTAAATTTCTCAAATACGCGCAAAGTAGCCAGTGCCTGGACATGGAGGACTCTAGCGTTAGCTATGCCTCCGGTTCGCTAATCTTTGAGAATTAAATGAAAACTACAAAAAAATGAAAGTATTTTCGTCAGATTTAAGCTGAAACTCAAGTTTAATAATACAAATTTTTAGCACCAGATTGAAAAAGAATAAAGCAGAAATCAAGTTCCATTTAATTTAATTTGCTTTTATTTCTTCGCTTGCTGAAACATCGAAATTGACATCTAAGCCATTTTGAATAATTTCAACTGGTATTTCTTTTGTTTTATTTTTGTATTTGTTTTCGCCTTATCAATGAAATGTTTGCGTTATGTGGCCACTACGGGCACGCGGATGTACGTGAAGGATGTGTGTGTGTATTTGTGTGTGTGTTTGTAATGTTGCCAATGAAGCAACAGATGTCATGGTCACGGCCACTTTACCACCAAGTAGCACCAACGCCGCCACCAGCGGTCGCATCAGCCACAGCCGCATCTCCCGCAGCGGCAGCAGATCCATTCAAGCGCGCACACTGCTCGGCATCGTTCGCCACGGCGGAAGCGATCTGCAGGGCGTTCATGTTCTGCACGAACGCCTCGAGGGTCACACTGTCATCGGGACTGTACGGCGAGGTGCGCTGGCTGTGCGGGCTGCGCCGCAAAAACTCATTCAGATCACTGGCCACGCTGGCGGGCTTCGAGCCAGCCGCCGGCTCAAAGTCGTAACCAAATGGATCCTGCGCCGAGGTCGGCGGTAAGCGCGGCAGCATGTTGCCTTGCACAAACAGGTGGGTGGAATCTACCATTGAAATGGAAGTTAGTTTGCAACTGGACGATTCAAGCGTAGCCTGGGACTCACCACTGCCGTAGTCGGCGGCCACGTTGTCGCAGTAGCTGTTGCAGGAGCTGACGCTGGCCTGCGGCGGCTGTTGCTGCTGCTCGTAAGCATTTGTGGAGCACGTGCGGTTGCCAAACACGGTTGTTATCTCCACATGATGCGGTGACGGAGATGTGTTGTTGCGCGTGAAGTTGGACTCCGATATGTTGTGTATGGAGACCTGTGAACAAATAAGAGTGCCAGATTGAGAAAACGATGTCAAATCGAATAATTATGCTGCCATGTACTCGAAAATGCTCAAATTATTTTTGACTAATTAGATTTTAGCTCTAAAATAGTTTTCATTTTTCAAATAATGAAATGAATCGAAATGTTAATGGGAGTGGAATGTTTTCCAATAAAGTTTTTGTTTTTATCAGATTAGTTGTCAGTTGCAATCAGCATTTCAATAAATTGAATGGAAGTTAAAGAATGTTTTCCAGATAGCTTAAATTAAACTGATTCAACACAAATAAATTTGCAGACGTCTGGTAAATCAAAACTTCCTTAAATATATAACTGAAGAAACGAAAAGTAGTTATGAATACTAATCTAAATTTCGGATTTTTAACAGTTTCCCATAAGCTCCTAGAAAAAGTGAAAAAGAAACTTCAGCTCATATTATAAGCCCCCGCTTAATCCTATATACAATTATCGTATTTGTGCTCAAGAAATGCATTTAAGACGAATAGAATGAGAAATAGGCAGGAGACATCTTTTCGAATGGCACACGATCCTTTCGGAACATATTCGTTAGACTTGGCCATAGCGGCTCGCAGGAACGCACCTCGTTGTTGAGATGCTGGCCCGGTATCAAATTCTTGAGGAACGACGCATCATCGTAGCGTATGACGCCTGTATTGGGTATGCCCTCAAGATAGGAATTGAAACCGGTGATGGTTGGCGGCGGCGAATCATCGCCACAATTATGATGCATGTGGCAATCAGGTGGGCCGTTGGTCCCAGCGCCACCAGCTGCCACCGACGAGGGAAATACCTCGAAGCCATTGTAATAGCTAGACTGTTGGTATTTCTCCTGGAGCGTGGAGCCCGCTGCGCCGGCTCCAAACTCCGCCGCTGGCTGGCCAAAGCTCGACCACTGGCTCGACGCGGACGAGTGGCTGTCTTTGGTCTTCTGCTTCAGCTCGCTGCCAATGGCGGACAAACATTTCTGTGCCTGCTTGGGACGCGCAATGACAGCCGCATCGCCCACAAGGCGCCCGGGACTGTCCATTGAAACGTTTGTGCAGCTAATACTGATATTATTGTGCGTGTCGACCATGCTCCCGTTGCCGCCGCCACCACCACCGCCGTTGCTGCTGCTGCTGCTGCCGCCACTGGCTGAGCCACTGGAGAAGTATGAGAAATTGGTGGGCGCAACTGGACCCGGTGCTGGAGTTAGAGCTGAAGCTGGAACTGGGGCATTGCTGCTGCCGCTGGGAGTAACAACCAATGGTGGCGGCGATAGCTTCTGCTGGGTGGCACGCGCCGCCTCGGCCACCGCCTCCTGTGGCGTATAGTAGTTGACATTGCTGCCAAACTGACGATAGCCGCCCATGGCCAGGCCATTGGTGACAGCCTGATGCAGCATCGGATTGCGTATGGTGAACATGCCGTTCTCATTTTTAATAATCGCGGCCGGTTGATCCATGGGCATCGGTGCGGCAATCGGTAGACCCGCGCCAAAGCTCCGAGCTAGAAAATACAAATATATAATTGTTATAAATTTAAATTTTTAATTTTTTTTTTTTTATTGTGTTTTTACCTGGCGGAATGGGATTCGGACTGGGCAACATGCTTGCGGGCACCGGCCCATTGTTGACGCCCTGATGGAACATGGGATTGCGCAGCGTTATGATGTTGCCACCTGCACTGGCCTCCATGATGGGCACCGTGCTCAGCGTATGCTGTGCCTGCTGGCAGTCGGGTCCGGAGCGCTGCTTGTTGCCGAGATTGGAGGCGCCAGCGCCAGCAGCATTACCGCCCGATTTGCCGCGATTGCGACGACGTCGCCGCGAAGATTTTCCACTGGCCGTGGCCGCAGCAGCGGCGGCTGCCACATTGTCATTGCCATTGGGGGCCACCGTTAGCGGCTGGCAGTTGCGATTGGAGCGCGGATTGGCCTCCACCATAATGACGCCGCCGGCGGTGTCCATGCCCGTGGCATTGCCGGCATAGAAGCCGCCCATGAGCTGAGCTGCCTGCTGCTGTTGTTGCTGCAACGCGTGATGCTGCTGCTCGGCAAGCGGCTTGGACAGCTTGCGTATGGACTCGCTCTTCTGGCGCAATTGTTCGCTCTTGGCCGGATCCACCTTGGTTAGCGTTATGCCCGGCGGCAGTGCCAGATGCTCCACCTGCACGCCCCGATTCAGCTGATCCATGATGCTGCAATTGGGCTGCTGCTGTTGTTGCTGCTGCTGCTGCTTGCTGGAGGATCCGCTGCCAATGCGCAGGTGCTGCATCTGATGTGTCAGCGTGCTGGCATAGCTGCCCGCATGCGGCGGCAGTGGCGGTGGTATGGCAACTTCGTTGGGATTGAAATAGCCCATGTTGTGGGGTATGCCCGAGAGATCCTCTGGAAAAGCAATCAGATTCGGATTGAAATTTAGATTGGTATTAGTGCCGGCCATCTTCAGCGAGCTGTAATAGATTTTACCCTGCTTCTGCCCGCGATGGCCGCGCTTGCCGCGCTGCGAACGCTTCGAGGCCTGCTGCCCGCTGTTCTCCGCCGCGTTCGAGGAGCAGGTGCTATTGCTGTTCGCGTTGTGTGACTGGGACTGGGACAGGGACTGGGACTGCTGCTGCTGTTGGCCGCCACTTGTTGGCTTCGAGCGCCCACTGCCGCGTCCGCCGCGCGATTGCTGTTGGGATCCGCGTTGTCCGCTGATCGCCTGCCCGCTCTGAGACTGCACCTGCCCTTGTCCATGGCCGGACTTGGACTTGCGCGTGCTGCCATTCAGCTGCGAGTCCGTCGCCCGTTGGACTTGCTGCTTAGCCTGCGCCGGCGGCTGCTGCTGCTGATGCGGCGGCTGGGATGCCGCCTTGCGCTGATTGGAAGTGGACGCTGGCGTCGCTTTGTTCACCTGCTGTTGGGGCGCTTGGGATCGTGACGACACCTCGTTTTTGGGCTTCTTGATGGGCGCCGCTGCAGCAGCGGGTTTTGGTTTGGAATTTGGCACAACCGTCGCTGGCTTGGCTAAGCTAGCTACCTTTTGCGGCTGTGGCTTCACGGGCGCCGGCGCCACAAACGCTTGCGGCTCGAAGAACTGATCCGATTCGCTGCCCGTCTCCCACTCACCGTCCGAGGAGTCCTGCACGTGCAGCGACTTGAACGGATTGTTATCCAACTGGCCCTGATCCAGGCGTGGCTTTAAGCGTTTGTGTTTTTTAACGGGTTCCGGCTCCGGCGACGGCTCCGGCTGCGGCTCAACGGGCAACGGCTTTGGTGGCGGCACATCGACAACATTTCTGTTGGCGTTCTTGGCCTTCTTGTTGGCCGTCGCCTTCGGCTTGATGCTGCACACGGAGTTCTCGCGCGTGGTTACGGCGCTGCTCTGCGGCGTCTGCGATTTGGAACTGCTGCTGCCCGAGCTGGAACTGGACGCGGCTGGCGGTGGCGCTGCCGTTGCTCCTTTCTTGCTCTGCTTTTTGTTCTTTGCTTTCGCCGCCAGTTCAGCAGCTGCCGCTGCCGCCGCTGCAGCCTCCGCCGCCGCTGCTGCTGCTGCTGCGGCCGCAGCTCGTTTAGCCTCCTTTTTCTTAGCCTTGGCACTCTTCTCCGGCACCTGCACCGCAGCTGGGACGACAGGGGCAGCTGGCGTCGAGCGCTTTGTCGCGGGCTGGGCAGAGGCCACCATGTGACCGTTGACGAAGGTGTACAACAGCTTGTCCTCGTCCGGCGAGCTGCCCTTGGCCACGACCGTCACCTGCTGCTCGCCGCCGGCGTGTGGAAGCTGCACGCGCCGTATGGTGACAATGCGCTTGGATGGATCGGCGGTTATCGCATTGGCCGCCATGGCGGCGATCACATCGCGCGGCAATTGCTGCTGTTGTTGCTGCTGCTGTTGATGCTGCTGCGGCTGGGGCGGCGCATAGCAGACGGGTGTGTGCGTTGCCCCAATGTGGGGCGGAAAGTAGGCGGCAGAGCTAATAAAGTCGGTGTAGTGCGACGCTGTGGCCGCCTGCTGTGGAGCTGATGGCGGCGGCAGAGGATCCATTACCGTTGTCAATTGGCCACCATTTAAAATTTCCTCGAGCTGGGCCAGTTTGGCCAGCTGCTGCTCCTTGGTGGGCAGATAGGAGAACTTAAATTCGTTATTGGCCTGCTTAACGGTGGCAATCAGCTCGAGGATGACCGTTTCCACCTTGGCCTTGGCGCGCTGCAGGTTCTTAATGTTGGCCTCCAGTTCGGCGATGCGTTTCTTTTCGCGCTTGCGGCCGCCAGCAGCCGTTAGAGTTTTCATTTCGTATTTGTCAATGAACTCCTTGAAATAGATGTCGAGGAACTGGCTGCGCAAATCCTCCAGCTCCTTGATGCGTTTCTCCTCCTCCTTGCGCTGCTTCTGCTTGGCCTTTTTGGCCGCCTTCTTCGGATTCGCCGTTTGCGGCTGTTGCGGCTTGCCCTCAATAAAGTTGAGCGTCTCATTGATCCAGCGCTTTTCGTCCTGTTCACGCGTATAGCTGCCCAGAAACTCGGCAAAGTCCTGCATCATCTCCTCCTTGCTGTAGCTGCTCAAATCCGCGGGCAAGCTGCCCGCGCT
Organism: Drosophila micromelanica; assembly: GCA_004143825.1. NCBI lineage: Eukaryota > Metazoa > Arthropoda > Insecta > Diptera > Drosophilidae > Drosophila > Drosophila micromelanica. The sequence goes on along the minus strand of SCDY01000889.1, from coordinate 25,886 downwards.
GCTGCTGCCACTGCCGCGGCCCGCTGCCGCCGCCTTCACTACAGCTGCTGTGGCGTCTGTGTGCATCTGTATGCTCTTGCAGAGACTGTCCAGGCATAGCAGACTGTTGTCGCCATCCTCGATATTCTCGCCGATTTCGTTGAGAGCTGCCGCGGCGGCTGCAGCAGCCGCTGCCGCTGCTGCGGAGGGCATTTTGCGTGTGGCCGCCTGAACCTGCGCGGAGGCAACTACCTTGAGTGCGGGCGGCTGCTGTGTCGTCACTGGCTCCTGTTTCTTTGATACCACTGGCTCGGTTTGCGGCTTTGGCACTTGCGACTTGGCAATCGCCGTCGACGACGTAGCCGCCGGCGCCGTCTCCTGGCCGCTTTTGCTCTTGCGATCGTTGACAATCTGGTTGAGCTTCTTGCGCAAGCGATCGCGGGTCTCGTTGAAGCGCGCATGATTGCACTCCTTTTTGACACGCTTCTTCGAGTGGTTCTCCTTGCAGGGCTCGCCAATGTCCGCGTAGTCCGCACAACCTAGCAAAGAGGAAAGGTTTTAGTATTAGCTATCATTAAAATCGTTATATTTAGGCTGATGCTTACATTTACGCATCTTCTCCTTGCATTTCTTGGAGTTATTCGAGTCGTTACCGCCGGCGCCCATTTGCGTTCCGTCATTTGCCTTGGATTTTCCGGCCGCCAGGCCTGTGGTGCTATCCGGCTTGCCGCGTTTGCTGCATGTTAGGGAATTAGTTAATCAAGTGTTAAACTTTCATTCAGGTGCTACCTACATCATTTGCGAGTCGTGCAGCTTCATCAGATGATCCACGCCAAATTGCATTTTGTCAATGTTGGCGTCGCCCAAAGTGAAGCTGGCAAAAGGAAACATACTTCAAGTTTGATAAAGATATCACGGAATTTAACAGGAAATTAACAATGGGATGTTTGCCTTTAAGCAAACCAATTGATTATATTTTCTAGTGTGACCGATTTAACAAAACCTTCTAGGATTAAAGGGTTTTTGAAATTCTATAAAAGATTGGCAGTACAAAAGATGTTTGAAGCATTTATCGGTTAAAAAAAGTACAAATAAGAACAAAAAGTTATTTTTGACTAGACTAGTTTAAATGCCCTTATTAGACGTCAGAGGTGCGATATAATTATTAATGCTTGTTGTTTTGAAACTACAATAAAATTAAATACGATAGAAAAGTTTTAAACTTACTCATCCGTAATCTTGAAAGGCGAGTAGCTGCAATGTTAAAAATTAAAACGAATTAAAAAGGGGTTATATATGATATCCCGATATTGACATACCCAATGACCTGTGCCAAAAACTGCTCAAAGCGTCCGTCGTCCTTGTCACCGACAACGCTATTGGGGCGCAAACGCAAATCACCCTTGAGGAGTTCGAGATGCCTAAGGTCTGTCGTCGTTGAATTGAACTTGACAAAGAAATTGGCATAGATGGACAGCACAAAGGTCCAGTATGTCTTGTAGACATAATGCTGGTTCTTGAGCTCCTGCAGCTCGGCGGGACTAGGTGCCAGCTTGCGATTGAAGAACATCAGTGATGGCAGCGTGGAGCGCAGCTCCTCGCGCGAGAATGACAACGGCTGGAAGCAGCGCAACAGATGCTTCGTTAGTGGCGGCGACAGTTCATTGGCAAGGATCTTGCGCGCCAACTGGCAAGCGGAGACTCGGCAGTTTTCGCCGCAAAAGAACTGCGGCTCGATGCTGTCAAAACGATAGCGTTTCCGTGTGGTCAAATGCTGGAACACAGCCCATGCAATGTGATATGTGGTGCGCAACGCCGCATCCATTTCCTGGCGCCGCAACGTCACTCCACTCGACTCCTCACCGATCCCACCTTTAGCAGCGACAGCCGATCCCTCAGCCTGTTCGCTGATACGGCGCTGCTGTGCAGCTGCTGCAGCAGTGGCGCTTGTGCTGGCCGCCGCATTGTGTTTGGCCTCATCGCTGGTGCAGGTGCTCAGAATTTTTGATTTCATCAGCTTGGCGTCTTTCTCGACAATACCGAGTGTTGTGCACTTGGCACAATGGCCGGCTTGTCGTGGCGATAGAGGTGTACCCGCAATGGAGCAAGTGATGCATTTGCAGTTCCTGAAACAGTAATAGGCACGTTAATTATTTATTTAAATTGAATATTTATCGAGGGATCACGCTCACTCGTTATGGTGTTCCAGCATTGCTTTACACTTTTTGCATAGGTCCTCGTGCACCAGCTTATTGGGCGGATCGTAGAAACCGTCTGGCCATTTGAGCTTGGTGAATGCCATTATATTCTTCCAAGCCAGCTGACGATCAACAATACGCTGAAAATCGATAAACTCATCATCACTGATATCCGGCAGCGAGAAGGAGGTGGCATCCATGACGACCTTATCGAATATGTTATACACATCGAGAAGGCCCATGCGACGATCGTGCTCAGTGGGCGACAAGTTGAACTTGTTTAGCTCCATCCAAATGTCCGTCCAGCGGCGCTCAATGGAGTGCATATGCTCGTCGAACAGCATATAGCGTTTAATCAGCGCCGTTGTCTGCGTCGAACCTTCACCCTCCTTCAGCGATAATATGCATGCGAGCATGGTGTCGCCCAGCGGATTGAACACATGTTGCTGAAAGAGACGCTGGCACAATAGCACCCAGGAGAGCTTGAACTTGCGCAGAAAATCATTCTCGAAAGCGAACAGGCTTAGCGATATCTTCTGTGAGATGCAGTTCAAATCGGAGTAGCCGTCCAGTAAATCTAAATGCAAATAAATGAATATAGTAAATATATAGTTTAAGATAAGTTACATAGACTTAAAGTTATTTACACATTCCACCTAACCTTCTAACATATATACATATTTTATTTTGTTTTTATAAATACATTTTTAAGAGACAGTTCCTATGGCAGTCCAATTTTATAGTAATTAAATTTCATTAACCTTTGACATAAATGACCTAGCATGACAAATTAATTTTTTTTAAGATAGTCCGAATAACTTATTGATAAAATTTAATTTAATCAATTAATACTATAAGCACGATCATAACTTTGAGCTACAATGTTTATAAGATATCCCTGTGTGTGTATATGTTTTAAGAGTTTCGACCTTATTTTTCAATTTAAAAAATTCTGATTTTTTCCGCAATAGATTTAAAAATTTATATAAGTGTTGCATTCCAAGTTGATTTATCGGCAAACACATGTTTGCACTTTAATCTAAAACTGTTTTGTAACCTACATGTGAGCATCTTTTCGGCAGATATCTTCTCGTTCTCCTGCACATTTTGAGCAATTTCAATCATGCCCTCGGAAAATGCCTTAACAATGCACTCAACATTATAGGCGAGTATTTGTAGCAGTAGCATCGGATTATTGGCCATCAGACTAAAAGTAAAAGTGAGAATAATGTGATATATAAACAAATTGATCAACTTACATGGCGCTAAATAGCACTAATATCATATTATCAGAGATCGCAGTATCATCAATAAAATCAAGATATTCGGCATTTTTATCGTAGAGAAAACCGCTTGTAATCCAATAGATTTGCTTATTGGACTCTAATAGCTTCTCAAATTTGTTATAGGCAGCATCATTTCTAAAAAGAAAATAAATATATTTTTTTTTAAAATAAAATTAATTATTGTGGCTGGAAAGTTCCCGGAACTCACTTCAACATGGGGCTATACGCCTTGATTAGCACATCGAGCAGCATGACGACCATGTGGGCAGCCTTAAACTGATCCATCATAATGGCCATGATTGTTTCGCGATATTCGAGACATTCCTTGCAGGAACAAAATGTAAAGAACTCCTCCTTACGATGTTTCACAAATATCAAGGCAAGATTCTGAAAATACAGCTGCAAGTGGTTAGGTTTCAGTAAGACAGTTTTCAGGCAATAGAAGCACACCGTAATTGCACGCAGTTGTCCGTCCGCATCCCGCAGTGGATTCTTCGGATCCTCCGAGAATAAACGCATATTCTCAATGGCCATCTGCAAGTGGGCAACAATGTTAGCTTTTGGATATTCTGTAGGCGCTGGGTTAGGGTGGACTTACCAAATACGAGCGCGTCTCATCGTTTGGATCCTTGCTTTTGGTATTGCACTCGTGCAGTAGCTTATCGCTGAGCTCCATCTCCATGACATTGTCCTCTCGCAGGCTCCACTGCATTAGCGAAACGACTTCCTTGTATACCACATCCGATTTTGGCGCCGGCGCATACGGATCGAACGGCGGCAGCGCCAGTATCGTGTGCAACGTATTTATGATGTTGCCCTCGGGAAAATTGAGACGCTCCAGAAGCTGACACGTTGGTGGGGGGCTAACTTTGTTGCCACTTGTCGATTGGACGGGCAGTGGCTTGTTGGCGCTGAGCGCCTCGCGCATTGCCGCCAATGCATCACATTTCAGCGGCATTGTGTCGCCACAAATGCGCGGCGTGGCCGCATCAATGGACATTTTCATGCTCACATGATAGCAGGAGGCGGCGTCCAATTCGCCGTTGACAACAGCCTCGGCGGCAGCAACAACATGGGCGTCAATGCTGCTGGTCCGGGTTTTGGCTTTGGCGCCCTTCGACTTGGAGCTGCCACTGTTGCTGCAACTGGGACTGGCGTCGTCCTGGTTGCTGCAACAATTCATGCATGGTGTTCCTGCCGCCGCGTCTGCGTCCGTCAACTGTACGGGCATTGCCTTGATGAACGCCAATGCCTTCTCCACTTGCTCAGCCATCTTTATTTAGATGGCTTTATTTATCGCGCCCCTCTCTCTCTCTTTATTTCTCTCTGTATACTATATATGTATTTATTTATTTACTTTTTTCGCTTTTTTCTGACACTCTTTAACTATTAAGCCACCACTGCGTCAATTAGGCAAAAACGCAGCCAGGGCTTTTCGCGTAACAGAAATTTGAGTATGCGCGACGCATTATTATAAAAATCACAGATGCACTTCCGTGGTGGAGACACTTTCACTCGCCTCGTCTCTCGTCCCGACCGACCGTCTTCGTCGTCTTCGTTTTCGCTGCTGTTGCTGGCGAGTGGATAAGTGTGCGTGCGTGTGTGTGTGTGTTGTGTCGAAGAAGTCTCTCTCATACACCAAATGAAAAGAACGCAACGCGTTTTTTTCCCAAACGCGCGCGCCGTCAACGAGCTGTGCGCGTTTTGTTGCGTTCCACAATTTGTTGTGATTACCTTGCAGATTTTCTAGCCTAATTCGACTGCTGTGCAGTTATGTATGTAGATTTATTTAACAAGTGAAATGTTTGGGATTTTTCGTTTTTGTTTCGCTCGTCGTCCGTTCGGTGCAATTGCAATTTTCTGCCTTGCCAGTGTGTATGTGTGTGTGTACGTAAGCGTGTTTGTATTGGCTCAGTGTTGCATTGCGGTGTATCAGGCAAGAATACGGGCTTATCGGCGATATTCATACACATACATGTATTATCGATAGACCAGTATTGCCCCAAGCAGGTAAAATGCGAATAAAGCTTAAAGTTTAAATGCCGTTAAGACGTTAAAATTGAATATTTCAATGCATTAGTAAATAGCATAAAACAATTGATATTTAACAATGCTGCGTTAAAACTAAAAAACTGCTTAAAAACTAAAAAATACTTTACTAATATATAATATGTTTAGTTGTGTTCATAAGAACAACTTAAGCTGTAAAAATGGCAGTTTATTTGTAAATACGAGAACTTGACGCTTAGCTACGAATTGGATAATTAAAATAATAAGTATTCACCAGCCTAAAAGTATGTAATATACTTTAAACGCGTTTGTGCAGGATTAACTGTTTCCAATTGGTTTGTAACTGGTTAATATGCCGATTCGTATTAATTATTTTACACAATTTTTATAGTCTTTAAAGTTAATTAAAATTTAAAATATAAAACATATTTTTTTATATACACTATATAAGTTGGGTTCTAACAAATGTATGTAACAGGCACATTACTTGAATACTCTCTTGATCAGAACTATGCAATGTCCGCCTGCTCTGAATACCCTGTAAGAAAGCTTAAAGTAATTTTTCATTTATATTTACAACTTTAAAAAATAGAATTCTCTTGAAACCGGAAAATTGGTTAATTGAATGTAATAAATATTATAAGTAATTTCACGTTACCTCACCCAATTGTGTTTTCAGCTAATCTATGCCGCATTTAAGAAAACCGGTTTCAATTCTCCCGTAAATATCTCTTATCAATTGCCTGAGATTCCGCTACGAGTCTGATTTGAAAGCGCTTTCAGCGTGTTTCTCAGTTGTTGCTTGGACGTCGACACGAAAAGCTCAAATAGCGGATTTCAGATTAGAGAAAGAAACGAGAAGCCGAAAAGCAAAATTATGTCAAGATCGCTGATCCTGCTCTGGCTGCAATTGTGGCTGGGGACAATCTTGGTGCGGGGCGATGGCATGATGGAGGTCTTCAAATGGAAGCAAATGGATTACTTCAATCGCGGCGAAGGCCGATCTCGTTTCCCAGACCCGTCAGGTAAGGCCATATATACATATATTGCATATATGCTCCATTATCAGCATAAGTTGTAAGTTCAACAGTTCACATTCAACTAAATTCAACTCTTGTTTAAAGATGTTTCCGTTTAATATTCAATTTTTTTGCGTTAAAAATTCGATTACACCAAATTACAAATTACAAAAAAAATATATATATATATATTTCCAAAACACCAATTTTACTGTGAACGAGTATTGTGCTGTCGTGACTATGCATATATTTATATATATGTATATATATATCAATTTTTTTTATTTGCACGCCCAGCGCCAGTGGTGTTCCCCGGTCAATACGGCCGTGGCAAACGTGACGTTCTCACCTCCCGCGATACACCCGCGGGATTTGACACACGGAGCGGCTTCAATGGCAACGCCTCGGCTCCGTATATCGCCTACAACAATGTGCCCATGGGCGCCACACATTACCGAGGACGGCTGTTTGTCACCATGCCGCGACGTCGTGTGGGCATTCCATCGACCTTGAATTACATAGACCTGCGACGTGACGGCTCACAGAGGAGTCCCAGGCTGTACGCGTATCCAAGCTTCGAGTTGAACCAGTTCAACAAGAGTGCCCAGAATCTGGTCTCCGTTTATCGGACAACTGTGGATGCCTGCCAGAGATTGTGGTTCATTGACACCGGCATGCTGGAGTATCCAAGTGAGTCCCGGCCAGCTGCAACCATATATGAGTTAAGCCGAGCTCTTTCCTGCAGATAATCGCCAGCAAATCAGGCGTCCGAGCATTTGGATAGTCGATCTGAAGACTGATCGTCTACTCAAACGCTTCGATATACCCGAGAGCATTGTGGACACGGGTCGCGGCCTGGCCAGCCTGACCATTGATGTGGCCTCGCCCACGCAGTGTGATCGGGCATATGCGTATATACCAGATCTGGTCAATAGGCGTCTGTATGTGTACAGCTTGGCGGAGGATCGCATGTGGTCATTTCAGCACAACTACTTCAACTTTGATCCGGTGGGCGGCGATCTGCAAATAGGCGGTCAGACTTTCCGCTGGGATGACGGCATCTTTTCCACCACGCTGGGACCGCAGCGGCCCGACGGCAGTCGCGATGTCTACTTCCATGCCATGGCCAGCAACAATGAGTTCGTTGTCGCGAATCGAGTGCTGCAGCAGGAGTCGAACGCGGCGCGTTCCGATCACGGCAATGATTTTCGCATCCTGGGCAGCCGTGGCCACAACAAGCAGTCCACAATGCACGACTACGATCCGCGCACCGGTGTCATATTTTATGCTGAAATACAAACGAACGGTGTGGGCTGCTGGAACACAAACAATTCCTTCTCGGCGGCAAATCATGGCACAGTTGCCTCCGACGAGGAACGCATGATCTATCCCAGCGATTTAACGGTAAGAACTCTTGTCTTAATATTCAATGTTGGGTTTAGTCAACTACAAATTCTTACAGATCGATGAGGATGGCAACATTTGGGTCATGACCAACTCAATGCCCATATTCATCTATTCGACGTTGGATAGCAGCGTTTATAACTTTCGCATCTGGAAGCAGAATGTTAATGAGGCCAAACGGAACACAGTCTGCGAGTAGTTTATGTATATGAAATTGCTTTAATGAACTTGTTGCAATGAAGTTACATAATAATATTATACTTGGATGTTTCATAATGTGATAAGTATATTGACAAAATATATTAACACAAAATTGTATATATATGTATGTGTGTGTGTATATATATAAAACAAAGTAAAAAGCATTTACAAATGTATCTTTTAAAAATTGCCTAAATTTGAGTACTCAGTTTATCACATCTTAAAGTTACATAGATGTATTCCATTTTTTGTTGTTGTCAAAAACAAACAATTAAAAAAACACATAAAAATCAAACAAAATCAGAGGCACTCTAATATTGCATAAGGATACTAAGTTGCACAGGTTTGTATATTACGCGTGTATATATATGTGTCGATTCAATTTAATTTACGAATAAAAAATATTTGTAAAATATTCAAATTAGCATAAAATACTTGTGATTGTTTTTTTCATTTGTTCTTATTTTTTTTGTTTGTAAATTTTCATAATTTCATTTCTAAAATATTTAAACAAATTTGACGTATGTGTATATTCTCAAGGTGACAGCTTTATATAGTTTTCTATATAAACTACTTATATAAAATTTGCAAAAATATATATGTTCTGTTTATACTTTTTTCTAGTATAAGGTTACTATATATAAAAGATGACTATATAGCATTTCGTACAATAAGTAAACATGCAGTTTTATGTGGAAAATGGAATGGTTATCTGGCCAAGTGTTATACAAAAATATACACGTATAACATAGTATAACAGTTTTGAGTTACTACATCGCTATATATCTATATATATTTTAAAACCGACCACTTTTGAAGTGAGGCTGCAGCCGACATTTCTTGTTTTACTGTACTAGGTAATCTTTATAGCCACGCAACGATTTTAGTTGCTTCTTTAATTTGGTTATCAAATCCGACGGTTGCACCAATATCGATATATCCCTGCCCACCGAGTTCAGGCGATCACGTATCTCTGAATCCTTGAAGAAAAGATTCAGTGGTCGCCCATTTATTTCCGTGAGTATCCAAAAAGTTAGCGCGCTACCATCGCATGCCTGAGCCTAAAAAAGATTTATAATTGTTAAGTTATCGTTATGAAATTGTTCGATTCGATTTTGTAGTTACTTTGGGCGGCAATCCATGCCGCGCTGCTAAACTATTGGGCACCACATCCACAATGGTTGAGGTATTGCCATCACGAATAAGTCCCAAGCACTGCCCGTCACGATCACGGCGTATGGCATAGGCGCGACCAAACGGCATGCGACGCAGCAGTACTTCAACCTGTGAAAAGACATTTTTATGAATTGGTAAATAATTTTGATTAAATTTATTTTTCTATAATACAAATATATACTCTATACTATTTGCTGTAAAATTTGTACAGTTAAATTTTGGGAACATTCGCCATAAAACGTGTTCCGTATTAAATTTTAAATTCGACTTAAAAAAAAAACTAATATGTTTTTTGAACAAACAACTCAAAACAAAAATAAGCGGACAGACGGAATATGATGTAATTACTGGTAGTTAACATTTAGAATAGAAATCGATTTATGTCAGCTTGTATATTATATATATGACCATAATATAGAATTTAACGTGGGGCGTGTTTACTGTCACAGCCCTAAGTTCCATGATTTATTTAAACTACAAATACTTACGAATAGCGTGTTGGTATTGCGTATTATTTTATTTGCCTCGGCGGCGCTGCTAATGCTGACGCCCGCAATGGAGAGCAGCTGGTCGCCAATATGGAGAGCATTATAGAGCACCGGATGTTCCTTTTGCTTCCAGCCGGCAATCCTATATGAGACATTAATATAGTTAAGTTAATGAAGAAACGTACAGTACTTACCAAACGCCGCCGAAGGCATCCACCCAGGCAATGGAGCCAACGCAATCCTTGCGCCGCAGATTGAGCCGCACGCCACCTGGATGCATAATCTCACGACGGAGCTGCATCACCTGCTGCTCGCGAAGCGTAAGCCGCTTATTGCTGCTATTCGGCTGGGCCTGTGGCGGGGATTGCATGCGAAAAGCAGCCGGTGCTGCACTGCGTCCGGCCACAAACTCATTGTTGTTGGCGCCGCGCTGACCGTTCGGCTGAGTTGGTGCTGCGACCGATGCGCCGCGCTGCAGCGGCGCTTGTGCATCGGATGTGGAGGAGCTGCGCCTGCGCTGCTCAATGCTGTCAGTGTTGGAGCTGGCGGTAGACTGATTGCTGGCTTGGACAGTGGACGCACTGCTCGAACTGGACGTGTGGGCTGCGATCTGTTCAATGTTGTTGTTGGCATTGGCTTGGTTGGCCTTTGGTGCCGTCTTCGCTTTCAGTGGAGTATTGAGCAGCTTTAGGTAGTGGAAATCGCGTCGACTCGGCCGCGTGCTGATCACCAGCTCGGTCAAGCCACGCGTCAGCTGCGGCATGGCACGCCCACCGCTCGGTGTGGGCGATGCAATGGCCAGGCCACGACGTGGCAGCGCGGGACTTCCGTTCGCGGGCGTCGTCGTGCTCTCCACGCTGACAATGGCATTGCTTGGTGTTTGCGGCTGGACCTGTGGCTGACTGCTCGAGGCGCGCTGCTCACGCACAGCCGTGGGACTACTGCTGATGGGTATGCTCGACGATAGGAAGACCTTCTCGTAGTGCACGTTGCCGCTGATGACATTCGCATCAGGCGCCTGCTCGTTGTTGATGCGTATGTTCGTAATGCCCGAGCTATTCGCGCTGAGTATGATCTTCTTGCTCATCTTGGGCGTGAGCGGCTTTTGCGCGCTGCCGCTGGCCGTGGGATAGCAGGTGCCGTAGACGGCCACCTTTGTGGCCGTGGGCTGTGTCATTGACTCGCCATCGGCCAGCACCTGGACCATTGTGGTATTGGCATTGCCTGCCGTGGAAGCATTTGGCGTTGGTGTATTGGAAGCATTCGGTTTCAATGGAATGGTATACGGGTTGCAGTTGTTGCTGGTGTTGCTGTTGCTGCTGCTGCTGCTACTGCTGGGCTGACTAAGCACCTGTATCGTATTCGAATTGGACGGAATAATTTGTACGTTACTTTTATAATCGTTTTGTGGCTTTTGTTGCTGCTGCTGTGTTTTCGTTTTGGCCTTAACATTAATTTCAGGAAAACGAAATATATCAGCAACTATTTTGTTTTTGGGCGGCAATTCTGGCGGTTGCGTCTCTCTAGTTGTAGAATTATTGGTCGTATTAGAGACCTGTATAATGGTTATATTGTTGTCCGCATTCTCCTCGACCTCAGTTGAGTTTGTGACGACCGCTTGAACTTTGGGCTGCGGCGATTTGCGTTGTGGCCTCTTCGACTTGTCAGCGGCGCCTGCTGACATGGAACGAGATGTTTGAGGTCTAGACATTGAAGAATAAAGAATTTATTAGATACCTTGGAGATGAAATATATATACCATAGAAATTGCTGATCTGCAGCTGGTTGACAAATATACGCTGCACAATAAAGTGACTTCAAAATAGTGTCAAGAAAACCAGCTTAGAATTGTATGCTTAACATATTTGTATAGAAACCTGATCAGTTTTACTTTGCAAATGCAGAAGTCACAACAAAATTACATTTATATTTAATACATATCACAATATGCAACAAAATTGTGCTTTAACAGACGAGAAACTGGACGAATTGTTCGTCAAGGAGGTGGGCAGTGTGACGCAAATTGTGGAAAAGCTGCCCCGCAACAATGTACTTATGTCCACATGCGCGCGCTGGTTCAAAATCTTCCAGCAAGCAACGCCCGAAGAGAAGTTTTCTCGCAATTGCATGTTGCTGCTGTTGCACAAGCAGCTTAACGATAATGGCAACCTGAGCTATCCGTTCACGGATTCGCGCAGTTGCCAGCGGGACCTGAGGTCGCTGCATCAGATGAGCATGACACTGCAGCACACAATGGTCAGCATTGATGACGACGCCAACGAAAGCAACTGCAGCATGGAGTATAGTTCGGCTGTTAGTCCACGTACCTCCGCGGTCTGCAGTGAGGAGAACGCCCTGCAACGCCTTAACAATGCCAATAAGCTGTTGGCGGAGCAAAATGCCGCATTGTTTAGCGAGCTGCAGGTGCTGCAGGCGGAGAAGGAGAAACAGCTGAAGCGTCGCCAAAGCCTTCTTGACAAAGTGGAGTCGCTGCGCGATTATAATAAGATGTATGGCAAAGAGGTTAGTTACATGAAGCAGATTTTCGCCTGTTCCGCCCTTACAGCGCTGAAACTCTTTGCGGAGCCATTGTTCGCAGAGCAACCGCAGTATTTTGTAACGCTCTTCTCAGTGCTCTGCGAAGATCAGGAGGATCGTGCGCATTTTGAGCAGCTCGACGAGCAGCTGGGACGCATATGGCGCGCCCACATGGACCATTACCTGCGCGTGTCTATGCAAGATCAGATCAGCAGAGCCTACGATGAAGTACGCGCCCATGTGAGCAGCCGCTACAAGAAGATGCACGACAGGCTGAAGGCCACGCAAATGCAGGAGCTGTCCTTAACTGCCATGCGATATTTACTGCTGCTGCGCGAACTCTTCCTGCAAAGCTACAGAGGCAACAAGCGTGTGCAACAGGCGGTGGTTGAGTTTTTGCAAGAGCGTCACAATGAATTGGCTGAGGGATTGTAAAATGGTTTGTTGTTGTTGTTGTATTCGTGACATACCTTGGGATTAGACGTTCGCATTGCAGCATTTGTTCGAAATTTAAGATTTGATCTGTAAAACAAGGGAAACTATTATAAGCTGTCGTTAAGCCAAAAAAAAAGACCACTTACCCGCCGATATTCGCTGCGCGGATGCAGCCGCCACATCCACGCGCACCCCATTGCGGAGTATGGGTGATGGAAACTCATTATCCGATCGATTTGTGTCTGTTGCTGGTTCGTTTGGCAGTTCATTGACAATTGCATTGGGCTGCTGCTGCGTTTCCCCCACCTCTTCCTCCGCGACAGCTATTGAGGCTGTGTCGCTAATTTGTTCGCTATACGTGCTGATGGGATCCGAGAGCATATTGAGCAAGTGCTGTGTTAATGTATTGGACATGGCCGTTGGCGGTGGCGGCTGTGGCGGCGCTGCTGCTGTTACGGCAGCGTCTATGACTGGTGCTGGTGGCGCAGCAGCTGCAGCGGCAGCTGAAATTGGCGCTCTGGATGTCTGCTCATTGACAGCGCTCGTTTGATGCTGATGAGCCGGAATACGCTCAACGCCTGGCACTATGGCCGCCGGTACAGGCGGTGGTGCCGGCAACGGTGATGTTGGATCACGTGTGGGCAGCAATGGAGCGCGCACTTCAGGTAACTTTGTGTATAGGTTTTCGCGCGGCGATAGAATTTTCATTTCGCGCAGCTTCGAACGCAACGTTTCCACCCATTCTTGCATAATCTCCCTGTGTTGTGGCAAATAAAATACAAATATTTGTGAATGCACCTACTGCATCGAGTTGCGCGTGTGCAACTTACCATGAAACGGCATGAAAGCGCAGCACCTCATTGCTGAGCGTCACAACAAACTCAAATTCATGGGAATTGGGTATAAGGGCGTGCGAGATGTGTAGTGTGTCCCGCAGCGAGATGGCCCATTCGGGCATATGAGCGGCCGCCTGCCGCGGTTCTGCGTAGCCCTCCAGCAGGGCTTCGGTGTCGTCGTGCACGCAGAAAACCACCCAGCTGCATTCTGATCTCTGCAAGTCAAATGGTTTCAGTGCGTGTTTGAATTGAATTGCCTATTTTAGTTACCTTGGGGCCCACAGTTAGCTTTTTACCATCTGCCGTCAGTCTTTTCAACCATGTATTTTTATGTATTTCGCGAAATTGCGCCGCGCTGGCGCCCGACGCGATTGCAGGTGCATTTGCAGGTGCTGTTGTTGTTGTGTTTGCAGCTGGCACTGCTGCAGCAGCCGCAGCCATTGCCTCTATCCGATATTTTCTTAAGCCTGCCTTTCTCTGTGCTGCTACTTGCTGCCTACAATGCACAGTGGTCGATTGCACTTAACATATTTCACATTGCACAACATTTATTGCAAAATTTACTGCATTCGCTCAAATAACAAAAAAGAACGAATTCAACCAGAAATTGGCGAAGACGCCATGTTTGCTATCAGCAATATTTATCGACTGTTTTCCGATAGCTATCGTTTAGCTCACATCAGCGTTGCAAATGTTCCATTCTTTAGCGTTGCCATATTATCTACAAGGCGCGCATTTGTATGCCTTTTTGTACTCGTTTTGGGTGTGTGCAGTGTCCTTCTGATCGTCCGGATGGACGCAACTGTTTCAGCACTATTGAAGTTGGATTTGAAACTTTGGATACCTACTGGTAGTTATCCTCTTCAGACAAAAGTTTTTTGATTTTAAGGTCCGATAACATGTAAATAAACCTTAAATCGCAAGTTTTTCTTATATTTAAAAAAAGGCTGCCCTCCCTTACTCAATTTAAAATAAAAGATAAAAGGTTTTTAAAATTGCTGTTTGTCGCTATTAAATAAAATTTATCATGATTCTGAAAGGGTCTAACTTTTTGTCAAAAATGTTTCATTAACTTTGGTTCTATATTTAAAATCGATGCATTTAAAAAAAAAATAAATTTCTCATATTTTTGGAAAAAGAGCACGAATCCTAAATCATCAAAACAATTTTGTATAAAATAAAATCGAACAGACTTATGCTATAATACTTCTTTTTTATTGGGATTTTAAAAATAGTTTTTATTTTTTTTGATTGATTTTTTTAAATTTTATATCACACAGAACGTAAAGATCTTTTTAATGCTGTCTTAAGAATCTATATAACTAACCAAAAACAAAAGTTTTATTTCTACATCCGAAAACAGAAGTAAATTAAATTAACTTAAATTTGTGTTTTGCATGCGCTTTTGCATTAGAGCAAATGGACAAGAATTAATTTAGGCTTAAACTTTTATGAAAAAAATGTTATTACAGCGTATAATATTAATACTAGATATACTTATATATATGCACATGCATACTGTTAAATATTAGTACATTAACTTTAGTTTGTTTTTTGTAATTTTTTTGTTTGTTTTGTTTTTATCGTTACTTATTTACAACTGCAATTACTAGTATGCGAGTCAAAAGGAGGTAAAGTCACTATTTTACTTTTTTGTAAGAGACAGAACGTACAACGAGTTAACGATTACTCAATGAAAAACATAAAGGCCAAGATAAACTCAATGCGAAATAAGGTCGATAAGTCGTGGGCGCTTGCACTAAATTAATTACAATTAAAGTCTTTGAATAGAATTTAAATTAGTCGAAAAGTTGCTTACATATTCGGTTGGCGTTCTAAGACAATTGAGTCTTGTAGTTGTTACATTTGCTTCTTGCTGGAAATTTTTTTTATGATTATAGGATACTAAATAGAAATAGCAATTCACAGTAGGTCGTGTGTCGTTTGATGTTTGTACGTTTATACGAAAGTTTTACTAGCTTTAGTACGGCGCGTCAATAATTGCCCCAAGGCAGCAAACAATTTTTGATGAACGCGAAATCTAATGATTGTTTTCTCGATTTTAACTTTTTAAATGTAGTTTGGTTTTTTTTAATGTTTTTGATTTTATATATTTTTTTTTTGTTTTTTGATTTAAGTTTTTATATTTTTTTTTGTTTGGTGTTCGTTTGCATCTCGGTTGAGTTGGTTAATGTACATCTTATAACATGTGTGTGTATGTGCGCGTAGATTTCTTCAATTGTATTATATATTTTTTAAGTTTTCGACATTGTTGCCTGTTTTGAAAGTGACTTATTTGGGACAAGGAAGGCGAATATCATATAAAAACGTTTATCGAGCTATTGCATGGGATGATCCCTTTGGCATTTTGCTTTTCAGAAATGTATATGAAAAGCACTGCTGTGTGAGGTTTTATAGTTCAGACTATAGGGGCCGGGCTTACGATGCTATAAAATCCATTTGATGGCAGAGTGGTACGAATTCATTGGCCATGGGATTTAGCACAGATTTCTCAACATTACATTGACTTTTTGGTAGCGCAGAGAGAGCTGTATTTTGTTCTTCCGTTCTGAAAAAAACCGAGTTGAGTTAGCTTTTATTAATTTATGGTACAAGTTTATTATTTAACGAACTTGGCTTTTTCCCATTCATTGATTTGTTCCTCGAGCTCATCCTCAATCATGGCCTCAAAGCACTCTTGCATTATTTCTTCCTCTTCCAAACGTTGTAATTCCTGCATGTGTTCAGTGGATAAATTTAAAACTAATTTATTGTGTTTTGAACAGTTTTAATAAGACTTACGTTCTTGTCAAATTCCTCCTCGTTCTCCATCCACATATATTCTGAAAAATCCGGCTCATCGTCAAAGTCAGACAGTGATTCGTCATCGTCAGCTACATAAACTATTTGATCCGTCCAGTCAACAGATGGTACTTTTAACAACATGGTACTGCTGCAAGCAAAATCATTCATTATTATACATAAAATAATTGAGTGAAAAGTAAAAAGTGTAAAGTACGCACCTATGCGTACTTCTTAAATATTACACTTGTGTATATACTTAATCTTATTAATATAAATTTAATATCTTTATGATACAATTTTAATTTATGAAAATCTCATAGAAAGGCGATATTTACAACTTGGGTGTACAAGAGTGAAATTGAAACAAAGAGGAAACCAAGAGAGATAAAGAAATAATTTTATTACTTTTAAGTTCTGTAAGCTTTAGTTAAAGTTATGAAAATTACATTGAAATGTAATTCTTAGGTGAGCTTCTTATTACCCCTTTCACCAAGGTAACAAATATTGTACATAAGTTTGGCTGTAGAGTATATATTGTATGTACAATACAATACAATATACATATGTGTATGTGTTGACCGTAGTGTGTATGTACGCTTGTTTTTTACCGGTAAGAAGTTGTTGGTTGCGTAGTTATTCTAGAAACCGGTTTGACATCATTAGCAAACATTCAATTTATATAAACAAAACAAAAAACCACAACAAATACGCTACTTTATGCATGTACATATGTTTATAAATACTATTCATACAGCCAATTGCATATACATACGTAGATTTGTTTATGTAAACGAAATTTTCTCTTTTTTTGCACAATTTTTTGTTTATTGCGCTGAGGCCGCCGCCGTGTACAAAATATTTATAAAAACAGAATGACTAAGCTCAAAGTACAAAAGCAAAAGAGAAGAGGAACACGCAGACGAACACACGTACACAAGCACAAACAAAGCATAGACCAGTAGAAACTAGAGTTGCACAACTTAGTTCAATTCAAAGAGTTCAGTCGTTCAATTTATATTGAACTAACGCATGGTTCACTTGGTTCCTTCTTTTGATTAATTTGCATTATCTCTCTGCTGCTAGTTGCAGTTTTATTAGTGTTCCTTATGGATAAACATAATTTATGATGAAACGTACTGCGTTTAAGAATAAAACCAATTGTTTATAGCCATTAAATACACTTCTAGGAGAAACAGACCAAAAGCAATTGTTTATAAGCAAGTGCTATTTACATATAAAACATATGTATATATAATGTTTTGTTTTGATAAGCATTATTAAGGAATTGTACCGTTTTATTACGACGCTGTTATCACCAGTTTGGTACGTGAACAACCAACAAACAAACAAAATTATAAATAGAGTTAATTCGACAATGACGTAGACATGAATTTATGAAAAACGCAATAAGACAACAATTATATGTGTGTATTTACATATGTATACGAATTGGCTCGGACATGGACGTTGTTTGGTTCATGGGCGTAGTTGGTTTTGTTTTTCGTAGCGCCAAATAAATCGCTAGCAGTGTGTGTGTGTGTGAGTGGGAGAGACTCTGTAGGTGTAACGTGCGGTCCCACACATAAACACAAGCGCAACAAACACGTACACACAGACGCTCTCTTGGTCGTGCTTTTGCTTGCTACAGTTGCCATATTGCAAAAATTAAAATGTATTTGCTTCGTGAACTTAACAGAAAAAATATATACACTTTTACATATTAGTTTGCGTGCATATTATATTAAGCGATCCCTTTGCACGTACATATACAATGTATAATATGTATTGTACATGCTAAATAAATACAAATTCACACAGGCACGCACACATTTGATTGAATGAACCTCCCTCAACCCAAGCAGTAAAAACAACACAGAGCACTCAAGGTAACAAGTGTTTCGAAGAGCTTAAAACATTCGACAAAAGAATTAAATATTCGTTTACTTTATTTTTTTTCGTATTTTTATTGTAATTGCGTCGCCACAACAAATCTGGTTTTAAGCACTAGCACGTAGCACAAAAAAAGGTCTAGCACAAGAGACGCCAGCGACATCTTACCTCTTATTGATTTATCAAGAAGCTATCTGCTTTACGGAAATACTAAAAAGCCCGCAATTACAAATCAGGAAACGCTTTTCGGCGTTAGCTGTGTTTGCTTCCTTCCTC
This sequence comes from Drosophila micromelanica, assembly GCA_004143825.1. NCBI lineage: Eukaryota > Metazoa > Arthropoda > Insecta > Diptera > Drosophilidae > Drosophila > Drosophila micromelanica. The sequence continues at coordinate 7,345 of SCDY01000889.1, read as the reverse complement.
CTTTCTTTAGCGTTTATTATATTCATAAATTAACTTAATACTTGAACGCAACTGATGGTTGTTTGTTGTTATTGTTGTTTAGTATTTTTTTGCTGCGGTGCGATTGTTTTCACATTGTGTACTCACTTTGCTATTTTACTTGAAGAGCTGCCAAATTGTAATCTATGTTCTGTTTTGTTGAGATCTTCCACTGAGAATTTTGTATTGCAAAAGCTTAAAGGGAGACACTGACAATTTATTGTTGCATCCAGATAGAAAACACTCAAAATTTTCTATTGCGAAACCAATTCAAATGCTGTGTGCGAAAACGCGTCCATGAACGTCGAGCAAACGAATCGAAAATGATTTATAAAACAAAAACTCACAGACGATTAATTTTGTACAGCTGTTTTGGTTAGTTGAGTGTATCGATAGCAATTTCCCGATATATTCAGTCATCGATAGTTAGTGCTTATATCGATGGCTATCAAATGGTCTCTGCCTAATCGATACCACGTGACCACGAGCGCGCAAATCTTTTAAAAAATACACTGTAATTTTTATAGATATTTTATATTTAATGGTATATCTTGCATTTACATAACGCCAGCCTCCTTGTTCATATTGTTGGCCACATCCTGGACAAGCTTGGCGCCAATGGCCTTGGCTACGCAACAGGATCCGGATTTAACTTGATGTAAATAACAAGGTCCCTTGATCAAAACGTGCCGCAGGCGGCCTCCTATTAATCAATGTTCACTAGAAAAATGACTGTAAAACTTTCTGATAATAGCGAAGTGGAACAAAAGTTTTACTGTTAAAACTAATATTAACTGCGATAGAAATAATATATTTTTATCTTTGAATAAAATATGTGTATTGACGTAATGCTTTTCATGCGTGACTTTTTTATAAATATACTATCAGAAAGCGCTGTGGACTTTTCAACTTTTATTAGGCACATTAAGTGAATACTGACGTTGCAGCTTTTGCTTATAATTTCTATTTTAAAGTTAACAAAAATAAAATATAACATCGAAATTAAAAGTACAAAATTCTTACAACTTTGGACGGATTACAAAATATGTACAATAATTAATATATATTATTTGAACGGACTTTACTAATTTGAAGTTTCTTGAGTAGAATTCGTAACATTGGCCGGTGTTGCTGGTTTGTGGCTTCGAGGATCCCATGGCTGTAGTTTAGTACTGCTAAAAAGGCCAAATACAATGATGGCAAGTGCATTAAAGAGTATCAACGTCAGTAAAACGCAATTCCACTCGGATTTAATGCCCTAAAAGGTAATTATAAAGCTTTGATTTAAATGGAAAATATTGTGGAATCTCACGGAATGAACTAAGCGGGCTATGACATGGGGTGCCAGAAATCCGGACACATGCCCCAGGCAGTTGGCCAGGCCTGATATCAGTCCAGCAAAGGATGGCGCAAAATACAATAAAGTGGGCCAGTAGCCGCCACTAAAGCCCAGATCAGTGGATGCTCCCAGAACCACAAAGATTAGCAAAACAAGAGTCTTTTGCTCGCAGCTTGCGACAATGATGATACCAATTAAAATTATAGTTGTACCGGAGCCTATATAAAGAAAAACAGTTCAACCGAAAGTTCAGAAAGATTTCTTTGTGATTTATGCTTACAGACTGTATACAGAATACGACGCAGGGTTCCGAGATTGGCAAATAAACGTCTCTCTATATGGGAACAACTTAAAACACATATTAACTTGGAGAGCAAGCTGCCGAGGAAGGGGGCCGACGAGAGAAAACCAATCTGTAAGCAACATTCATTCAATTTAAAAATAAACATTTTAAAAAAATTAAAAATTAAACACTATCTATGTAGTTATTTAAAAATCATGATATAAGTATAAGAAATGGTCAAAATGAAAAAAAAAAGAAGGTATTCATAGTTTTGTTTACCAAAATGTTATGTTTAATGTGGGAGTTTAAATTTATGGATCGAATGTAAAATGTGTTTAATTTTAAAACATGTTTTTGTTTAAATAACTTCTCTGTTTCCTTACCGATCTTGACCTTGATCAAGAATATACACACATTATACACTTTTATCTATTTTCAAAGAAATACCTCTTTCAAATTGAACTGCATGGCCTCGCGCATAAACCGCGGCATAGCCAGGGACAATACCAGAAAGCCATAATTGTGAAAGACATGGGTTAGCATGAATGCGTAGACAGGCACTGAGGTTAACAACGCACGCCAAGGTGTGCGCAAATGCTGTAAAGAATCAATGGAGGAATGTCAATTAATCAGTATTTATCTAACTAGTCACCTGTGGCGTTTGCGCAAACTCAGCTGGCTGCAAATAGGCCCGCTCAGCCTCGCTCAGACGTGGATGCTGCTCCAAGCTGTTATAAACAAGCCAATTGCAACAGATGCCATAGAGAAGAGCGACGGTGCCCAGCACATAGAACGGTGTACTCCAGCCAAAATCGCTCAGGTAATTCGCCAGCGGATATATGCCAATGGAGCCCACAATCAGGCCGCTGTAGGCACAGGACAGCATTGATGTGCGCTCCGTGGGATGCGCCCAGACAACAAACAGCTGGTACAGAGCTGGCGTCCCGCAGCCCTACATTTACAGTTAAAAAGGCAATGTATTAGTGAGCGGCCACAGACTAATAAATAAGAGATTTGTTGTTGCATCCTATGTTCAATTTGGTTGTGTCTCAATTGACTTGGCAAACCAATCTGATTCCTGGCCGCGGTTTTTGCAATGATAAAAAAAAGCTCGGATCCGGATCGGTAATAAAAGCTCGGACCGATATTTCTCCCCTTTGTTCTTTATTACTCTATGGCGGCTAAGCAAGCATTCACCGGCTGGCTTAAAGAGCTTTAAGCTCTCAAAGCTTTGGTGTCCGTGCGCCGTTTACATGTGCAAAAAATGTTACAAATGGTAAGTTTGGCTACAAAATCTTCCTAATACAAAAACTATGACTTTGGCTGACTATATATCCAATGCTAATCATATTTTGCAGATATATTAGGGGCATATGTTTTTGATCGACGATATATATATATATATATATATATATATATATGAAATATTAATTCACTGCTGATCATATTCGTGATTTAATTACAAGGGTTTACAAAAGCTCACCGCAAATATGCCGGAAAATACCAAAGTGACGACCGCCGCGGAATAACTGTAATATGCCATTGAGGGCAGGACAAGAAACGCCGTTGCCTGCAGCGTCAGCGAGTTGATGAACAGCATTTTGCCTCCGAAGCGATCGGTTAGGTGTCCCGCCAATGGCAAAGCGATCACGTAGCCGTAGTAAAATACGCCGGGAAATGCCAGAGCCTGGTTGCGACTCCACGGCAGATCGCCCGACTGCAAATGGCCACTGTTCAGTTATTTGCCTCGCATATTGCTAGGGCCGCACAACTTGCCTGAGGTGATTCGAAATGTTGTGTCTGCCACACGGCATTGCCACAATTTGCTGGCACCGTTATGTTATCTGCATGCTCTAGAGACGTTTGCAGCAGTGCAGCATTCTCCGGAGGTGTCCGAACCATGCGCAATATGACCAGGCCAAGCATGTTGCGCATGGCCATGTGCAGGACATTGGCGAGAAAGGTGCACAGGGTGTAGGTGAGGCGAGCCGAGCCCAACAATGGACACACTGCCCCAGCCGTTGGCTGAGCGCCGCCAGGCTGATTGATTCTCCGTTTGGGCACGTTCCATGATATTCTCACCATTTAGGCAACTAATACTGACACGGTCAACAACGTCGCGTTTCGAACTGAACTAGTTAGCTAAGCGAGGCCGGCTCAGATGCCAAATGCAAAACAATTTGCAATTTGTCACGATTTCTCGCCTCATTTACTTAACTTCATGCGCTCCACGCGGCGCTTATCTGCCCAACCATGCAACGGTACTGCAAACGATGAAAACAAAACAGAAGACAACCAGACGAGCGAACGACGCGAGAAAACGAGATCAGTGCTTCAAAAATGCCAGCTGATAACCAAGATGCTGAGAATCGCTTTTCGGGGCGAAATGGAAATAAAAAAAGCCAGACTCACTGACGAGCATCGAAGTATAATTTTTTAATTAATTTATTTAATATATGTAGTGCAATACATACAATTATATATGTTATTTATTTGTTTTAATATATTATAAAATTAAACCCATTGAAAATGGGTAATAAAAAGGGTATAATGGTTTTGTGCAAGTGTATGTAACAGGCAGAAGGAATTATCTTCGATCAGGATCCCTAGCCGAGTAGTTTAAGCCATGTCCGTCTGTATGTCCATCTGTCTGTCCGTCTGTCCGTCTGTCTGTCTGTATATCTGTATGAACGCGTCGAATTCGGAGACTCCAAAAGCTGGAAAGCTGATCTTGGACTCTTTCGGTTCATATATACCATACGCAGATCAAGTTTATTTCAAATGTTCGATAACTCTTTCCGTTTTTGCTTTGTCGATGTTTATCGCTTTTTTGACTCGGTTTTTTTGGCATAGCTAAAATGAGTTTGGAAAAGTTATGACTGGAAAAAGTTGAGACCTATCCTTATATGGGTATACTACGGTATGTATTAGAAAATTTTTTACATGAATTTCAACCCAAAATTTTATTTTTAAACTGAAATGTAGAATTCATCTAGACACCGAACCATGAACAAAAAGTCCATCCTCATCAAAATCGGCTGAGATTTGCCAAAGTTACGACTGGGGAAAGTTGAGACCGGTATGTATTCGAAAATTTTTTACATGAATTTGGACGAAAAATTTTATTTTTAAACTGAAATGTAGAATTCATCTAGACACCGAACCATGAACAAAAAGACCATCCTCATCAAAATCGGTTGCCAAAGTTACAACAATGTTAAGGCCAAGCTGCAGCACAAGGAATTTCTGTGTAAATGCCAAATTTTGTCTAGCGTTTTTCTTGGTATTTTTTTTTGTGCATAGTAAAACTGAATTTTATTACAAGGATATTAATCGGAGTGGTCCAGCCGTTAGGAGGTGTGCAGCTGAGGTTGAAGGGCCCGTGTAAATTTTCTGTTTTTAATAATCAATAATTATTATTAATATTTATCATTTTTATGACAAAAGCAGAATTTTCTTTTAGTGTTTCTTTTAGTGTTTCTTTGGATTTTTTTTTTAAAGATGATTTAGATATTTTTTATCACAGAAGAAATTGAATGGGAGTGTGGTGCCGTCGATAAGAGTTTCGCAACCAAAGCTGTGGGTCTAGGTTCGATTCCCGGCGTGGCAGTTTTCATTTTTCGTTGTTGTAATATAATTCAGTTAAAAAAATTATTTAAGTTTGTAAAGTTAAAATATATTTGCCAATTTGAAGGTAACTGTTTCATTTTGATTACACTTTTATATATTATGGATATATACGTTTGACACATGTTATGGTCTTAATTACGTGGCAGCTGGAAGGATCAATGAACGACAAACCACACAGCAGGCGTTAAACACTTTTGCCACTAACAAACCCAGCAAGCAATTAGCATTTAAGCCAATAACGCCCTTAAACCACACGTTTTAGCCAATTATTACTGTTTTGTTTAGTTTGGTTTTGTTTTTGCCTTATGTACTTCTTTTTGTTTTGCACACTTTTATGTTTTGCCAATTAAGTTAAAATTAAAGAAAACAAGTCTGATTTTTCTAGTTGAGCGCACTCGACTCGGAGATACCCTGAACCCCTGTTTGAAATATATACAGTATATTATTATTATTATATATATTTCTTATATATATTGTATATATTTCTTTGAACCAAATTTGGTAATGAAAAAAAGCTTTAAAAACTTGGAGGTTTCTGCAGATTTTTATCGATTTTAGCAAAACGTTTAAATTTATCGATCATTTGAAACAAACTTGATCTTAGAAAAAAAATGTAAAAATTTGGAGGGTTTTGAAGATTTAATCGATTGTAGAAAAACGTAAAAATTTATCGATCATTTGAAACAAGTTTGATCCGAAAATTTCTATAGTTCCCAAGATTGACGCGTTCATAAAGACAGACAGACAGACGGACAGGGTTGAATCAACTTGGCTTCTGATCCTGATCAAGAATAATATACCCATTTTTAAAGTGTTCAAGAACGCAATGCTCGATCCCGTGTAATAACAGTCCAATAAACGCTTTCACTTCGCGAACGGGCTTAAAAAACGAAGCGATTTGTTTGCTTTCAAGTCAAGCTGGGCACTTGGGCTCAGGTCCTGGCCGCAGTGCAATTGGCTTTTAGCTGTGTGACTTGTAACGTTTACGTGTTCCGCACGTTGTTTGCGAGCTGCGACCGCAATTTATATATTGCAGCGCTTGCGGTTATCTGTTTTGCTGCATCGCTAATAGGACATGGATGTTGTATTATATTGCGGTGTGGCATTGGAGTCTATTTTTGCTTTTGCCCGCTGTGTTGTGGTGCATGTGCATATTGTTGTTGTTGTTTTTGTTGTTACACTATATTTCGATTAAAATGTTGAATTTTTTATAATGGGCGCTCATTTCGAATGCATATGCTTTGAGCCCGGCTAATGCGCGCTAACTGCACGCAGACACACACACATATATATGTGTATATATTTATACATTTGCATACACACATGTGTGTGCTTATGCATATTTACTGACTAGTTGATTGATTTTTTGTTTATACAACGCATATGTCGCTCTGTTATGGCCTATTGATGTCCTCGTTGCTGCGCTGTTGCCACTGAAAAGCGCATATGCCATCATTGGCTCTCCTGGGTGCTGCACTGTTTGCATTTGCATAGCCTGAAAACTGTCACTTTGTCTTTTTGGCCACAAAAATAGCTCACCTCGCCTGCAGACAAACTCAAGCTTACAGAGGGGGGAGGGGCCAGTGACAAACGAGTGTATGACCTACAATAATATTTGAGCCGAAAATAGTATAAAATAGTTAACACACAACATAACGGCGAGGCCAAACACTTGAGCCATGTGATGGCCGCCCAGAGACTAGTAGAAATATATTTGTTGTTCATTTTGTCATTTTATTATAGCCTTGGCTTGGGTTCTTGACTCCATCTGGCACACTCATAAATGTGTTTTAACAATTTTTTTTTAAATAAATTGAAGCTTATGTGAAATTAATGTATTGTGTTAAAATTTCATATGCCTAGTTATATTTTGGTAGGCCTCTGAGCTCGTCGTCCTGATCAAGAATATACGTATATTATATACGTATATACCATAAATATCATATAAAGACGCTTCTGCATTTGCAAAACCATTATACCCTTTTTATACCCTGAACCCATTGAAAATGGGTGAAACAGGGTATTATGGTTTTGTTGAAATGTATGTAACAGGTAGAAGGAGGCATCTCCGACCC
>SCDY01000888.1:0-59288 GCA_004143825.1 Drosophila micromelanica | reverse complement strand
CTCCGCCATTAAAAATCGGATATGACTATATCTCCCACAGTTTTTGAGCTAGGGTCACCAAATTTGGGATTTATATTACTGGAAAGCTCCCCCAAACAAAAATTTTGGCCACGCCCACTCCCGCCCCCGTAATCACAAAAACCGTTATATCTGACGCACAAATTGATAAAACGTGTATATATCGCTCAATTTTTAAGATAGAGCCACCAAATTTGGCAGGCAAATCCCCATCCCCACTCACACCCCCACCATTTTTGATCATTACTCGATATTTATACAGCTAAAAGCTAATGAATATATGTATTTTATTCTATTGATAATATTATATATATATAGAAAATTTTTATTTTTTGTGCAATATTTTAAACACTTGTTTTTATTTAATATTATCTATATTATTTTATTATTTATTTTTCAGCTGCTTTATATATTATTCATTTACATACTGTTATTTACTATAAATATCAGTTATTAAATAAAATCGTTAGCTCTCTATATCCTTTAACGATTATCTGTGCTGTGTATTTAAATATTTATTTGTGCTTGTGCTTTGTATTTTATGTTGTGCATTTTGAAATTCAAAAGGAATTCCAAAATCCGAATCCGAATGAAAATCAAAACTAATGAAGTGAAAACGGCACTAAAATGTCTTAATATGTTTTGCAACCTAAACGGACAACCTGCAAAAATGGTTAAACGGCTGCCGCAAGGACAACGCCTGGCACATAATATCCTTGTTGATTTCTTTTCGGGCGATTTACTGCCTACACACACACACACACACACACACGCACACACGTTGTGTTTTTGTTGTTGCTATTGTTGGCTGGCTTTGTGCTTGTGCGTTGCTTATCTCAATGCGGGGATCAGCAGAAGCAGCAGCTTTAGTCCTGTTCCCCCTGGCGTATCCTGATCGATAAATTTCCCATTAAAGTTATTTTTAAATGCCGCAAAAACAAGACAGGCCTCTGACTGGCTGACTGGTTGGCTGGCTGGCTGGCTGGCAGGAGTTCGCCAGGACGAACGTGTGCCAGCCTGCGCCAGGATAATGTACTCGTTATGCCTGATAAAGTTATAAACTCGTATGTGCTGGCAGCGAGGGTTGTCCCTGCTGCTGCCTATCGAATTGATTTACTGCCTACAAAATTTCCAAATTCTCACACACACATGCACACAAAATATGTGGTGGATAGGTGGTTAACGAACCGGTTTTTGGAAAGCTCCAAAATCGCTGCAAACTCGCGCTTTTTAGTTTCGGTTTTGGGTTTCTAGTGCATAAATTAGAGTCCTAATTTAAAGTGAATCTACATAAATTTGATATTTCATTTAAATTTCCATTTAATAGTAAATTTGTTTAAGCTTTTGAAATTAATTTTATTTGTGTAAATTGAAATATTTTAGTTAAATACTCCAATCGTTTAGGTTTTTGGTTGTTAATATAAATATTCAAGTGTGTACATTTTTTCAATTTTTAATTGAGACTATTTTTAGAAATATTCAAATACTTAAATATTCAATATATATAATATGCTGAATTAAAAAAAAAATACACACATATTTTGTAGTTTTTTTAAATGATCAGCAAAAAAAATATTTTTTTAATTTAACTCTTTTTATAATTTATTATAAATTTATTTTTTTAAAAATTTGACAGTTTAGGATTTTGAAATATTTGTGTTGTTTAAAGATTTAACCGAATTTCATGGCTTGCTGAATGCTCGTTGCCAATACAAAACAGGTAGATAAGAACAATGTAAGAACAACAACTCATGTTTTGTTCACACACACATACACATTTACACCCACCTATCATATTTGTGGCTTGCGGCTGGCGAATTCCTTTGCCTTTGCCCATAAGTTATCTGATTGAGTGCGAACTGCCAATGGTCTCAACACTCCCAGCTGGCAGTCAAGCAGCCAGGACACGGCCAGGATGCTTGCCACACTCTATCTATGCATGTGTGTGTGCTTATATGTTTTTTGTGCGATGATCTAAAACGGAAATCCTGTGGGCAGATAACTGCCAGGCATTAAGGCAAACTCCAACCCCTGTTTTATATATGTGTACCGTTTGTACCTAAATAGCAGAGACACACACACACACACACTCACACACATACAAGCCAACCCCTTACCCCCACCACAAACTTCAAACCCAAAAACCTCAGTGGCAACGTTGTCCTTATAGGTTTTTTTTTTACTGCCTGCCTGATGCTGTTGTTGGTTATTGAATTAGCCCAATAAACCAGAAAAACAAGACAACACACACACTCGCACACACACATCACATACCGCACAGCACAAATACAAAACCCCTCCCCACCCCCGAATCGAATCCAACCCCAGGTGCCGAGCTGAGGCGTCAAAATAACAGAGAACGAAAACATTTCAGCACTCGCATTTCAACGGCCAACGGCTGCTGCCAGGCAACTCATTAGAATGTTGGCTTTCACTGGGCGCTAATAGCCCCAGTTACCCAACACCTCTTCACACCCACACCCACACCCACACCCACATTCATACCAGTCGTCCCCCCACCTATTTGTACTCTCCCTAGCATAATTGGAGGTATTGGCCAAAAGGCAGGCGGGGGGCGCAATTTGCGTTTTTGTCATTTGTTGACGACCATTTTCAATGAGTGTGTGTGCGTGTGTGTGTGTGTTACACCTGTGTACCAATTTGTTTTTTAGATCAAAGCAACGGTGCTAAGGTTTCATTATCAGTCAACGCGAAACTGAATAAAACTGTCTGTGATTGACATAATTAATGCGTTCTGTAAATGTTGCATATGTGAATACAAGAATATCATTTCTCATATATATATATTACATATGTATATGTCAACAGTTATTGAAGGTATTTTTTTGAAGCCAATCAATTGAATAGAAAGAAAATATATTTTTTTAAAATTTATTTCCTAACTTTTGAAACATTGTAATTGTCTGTCATTTTGTGCTTGTCTTTCACATTTATTGTAAGTACAATTTTGTGCTTTATCTTGATCATCAATGAATTAATCAGTCAGTCAGATCCTACTGGTTTATCTATAGAGTTATATAGTTAGATATATATTTTTCCTATATTTAAAAATAGTTTTTAAGCAACATTGTTGTTTATTTTGTAGAGTGTATTATTATTGATTATTATTCATGATGTATGCATCCTGATTTCTTGCAGCATCATGAATGACGTCTGCTTAAGTTCCTCTAATTTCAAGAAAGAAAATACAAATAATTTTTTGACAGCTGTAAAAATCAGAAGCAAACAAACTTCCGTTTTAACTTGAGTTACTCTACAATTCGTAGAGTTCTGTAATTTTTTAAGTCAAAATCAATATCAATATCAAGTAAATATTCAAATGAATTTTTGAGAATTGCATAGAAAGGCGACATTAATGAGAGGCTGTTATAAAATATTATGAAAATCGCATAGAAGGGATCAACAATATCTAAATTATTTCAGTACAAATACTTCAATTTATATGACTTTATATAAATTCAGAATTTTGGGTAACTTTCTTAGATTTATGCAGAGCTAAATTTGCAACAGCAATTAAAATATATTAATTAAATATATTTATATATTTTTTTTATTATTTTAGTATAAATGACTACACATAAATTCACAATTTTGGGTAACTTTCTTAGAATTATGTAGAGTGAAATTTGCAGCAGCAATTAAAATATATATTTTAATGTGCTCAAGAGCGTATTTGGGCAACGGCTTTTTGTCGCCGAGCTTGTTGTTGTTCTCCTGTTGCTGTTGTTGTTTCTGTGCAACAAGTAACCGGTTTGGTTTATTGCTCTCCGCTGCTGCAGGACATCGTGCGGACCTTGAGCGTCCGTGCGTTGCGGAAGTAATTTTTATTTTGCCAGACAATTTGCTTATTTTGTGATTTCCGTTTGCCTACCCCGAAGCTGGCCAAATATTTCCGGCTTTTGACTTGCGCTCTGTCTGCCCTTTATTTATTTTTTTTTTTTTGTTTTGCTTTTCCTTTGTGCTTAATTTTTCTGCTCCGTTCGTCTATATTTTTTCCTAAATCCGTTGGGCACATTTAATGCTGCCATTGAAAATTTTTATAAAATTAATATTGTATAAAACTTTAAAAATCAAAAAAAAGAAAAGAATAAATAAAGAATTTTTTTTAAATTGTGCGTGGTGCCTGCAGCAGCTGTTGTTGTTGGTGTTGTTGTTGTTGTCGCTGACTGCCAGACGAATATTTACATTATGCGAACGTGCACGACTGGCTGGCACTGTATGCCGGGTGTGGGCTCATGTCAAACAAAAATATGACCATTACGCTTCATTTGGTCAACAACAGCAACGAGCATCATAAATAGGCGCATTGCTGTTGGTTGTTCTTATTGTTGTTGTTGCTGTTGTTGTTGTTGTTATCCAAAGTCATTTAACAATAATCGCGCGCATATGAAATGGACCAAAGTCCATTGCCACATGACGCTGACGATGATGACGATGACGACGACGTCGAGGTCGAGGTCGACGTCTGCGTCGACGTCGACTGCATCTGCTGGTGACCTGTGCGACTACTTCATCGATGCGGCGAGGCGAGGACCCCGATCTGGGCCTGCGTTTGGTTCCATGGCCGGATGTGTAGCCATTGTTGGGCGCTCATAAATTGCAAATGGCCAAATACCGTTTAATGGCCACTGGCCACAACAACGCCAAAAATGCAAAATACCGTGCAAAGAGTTCTGGCCAAGTTCCATTTGCATTCAGCTGACGCCTGCACAACTCGAATTTAACATATGTTGAACGTTTAATATTTATTTGTTTACTTTCTATTTTATTTCTTATTTATTTATTTTTTTTTATTTTTATTTTTATTTTAGTATTTTGAAATATCTCAACTATAAAATCTAGCAACAAATCGTTATCATCATCATTAATGCAAATCTGTGCTTCTTTATATGACAGCAACTAAATGTATCTTTAAAAAAATTCGTTCAATAATTCTTTAAAATTATTATTAAGCTCCTCAAATAAAAAAAGCAATCAGTTTAATTTATTTATTACTATGTATAAATAATGTTAATTAAATATAAATATAAATTATTATTATAATTTCGAATCGAGTCATTTGCTGTTCAGTTGTCGAGTATTCCAAAATCAATTAATTTATCTTTGATTAATCAAATTTGAACTAATTTCTAAAGTAAAACTCTGATCCATCCGGCGAGGTGAGGTTCGAACTTCAATGGAACCGAACAAGTGATAATTTATTTTTTGTGACTTATTTTTTCTTAGCAAGGAATTTAAATCAGCCTTAACATATACAGAATATAACCTGCATATGTTCAAGCCAATATCGTTTTTAAGTGTATCAACAATTTGGCTTTCGTTTTAGCAGCAGTTGGCAGCCCAATTGTTGTTGTTGTTGCTTGTCTGTTTGTAAACGACGCTTGATGCGGCGGCCGTTATTTTTATTGCCTGGCCCGCTGGCAGGATCTGTGTCCTGGCCACCGTCCATTGGCCACTGTCACACATGGCCGGAAATCGGCTCCGACACTGCATGAGGCCAAACATTTGCATAAACTGCCAGCCCTGAGCCGCATCGGCCACGGCCTGCGGAGCCCCAGTGGAGCTGGCCAGGAATCGGGCATCGAGCATCGGGCCCCAAGGACCAGCGACAGTGCCAGGACGCCAGGACGCCAGCCAGCCAGCCGCTTGATTTTCGATTTTTCTCACTGATTTTGCACATTTTTCAGTGTCGAGCAATTTTCTTTTTTTTTTTTCAACTCTGTTTTCTTCTTTTTCGTTTCCGCTGTTGTTTCTCTGTGTGTTTTTTGTGGGGTTTTTTTTTCAGTCGAGGCAGCGCATGTTGTTTATGTGTTTATAGATTAATCGCTTTTTGGTTAAATGACTTCGATAGTCGACGTCGATGTTGGTCATACTCGATACTCTACAGTGCCACACCCCCCCTATACCCCTTTCTCCCGCCCCCTTGCAGTCTGTGTGCTGCGTGCGAGACACTCGTTTCGCATGTGAATGCGCCGCTTTAAAGTTGCCGCATTTTGTTGCAAATTGCCGGCGACAGCTGTGGGAAAGCCCACGACACACACCATGCAAATGGGAATGGGGAAAGCTGACTATAGAGTTGCAAAAATCTATTTTATTTTTTTTTTCGTTTTTTAATATTTGGCTACCTTCTTTTTTATGAAATGTTGATGCCATGAATTATTGGTGTTAATTTCGCATTTTATTTTCTGTTGTAGGCGGGTCACAACAGAGACTCACCTCACAATTAAACTGCATTCTCAGTGTCAAAATTTGATGCATTTTATAGCGAGTTCAGACTTTAAGTCAGAAATCAACTAAATATTTGATGTTTGAATATGTAAATCACAAAGATTTGATTGATAAACTAATAATGCAAAAATCGAATAATAATGAAAAAATCTTTGATAGCTCATCTGGTTCATGAAATTTGCTATCAAAAAATGTTGGAGCTTGAATATGCTTTCGCCACTAGATTGTTACCTTATATAAAACTGTTTTTATTTGATAAGCAATTTAAAATTTTTTTGATGCACGTTTTTTATTTAAAATTTTATGACTAGCTTCTAACTATAGAATTAATAAATAGATAAATTTATTCATTCATGGAATTGTTGTGGATATTTTTTAACATTTGATATGTTAAAATTTATTTATTTCTTTTGTTTTTGATTATAAATTTATGTGGTGCACTTGCAGCTGTCTCTGCGCTTGTTAATGCCACAGATGCATGTGGCACTATCTCTCAGACTCTGCCCCATTCTCTTTCACTTTTCGTTGTCGCTAAAAGTTGTCTGTCCTGTTTTTGGCATTAACAAAAATGTAAAATACGTTTTTACAATTCTAATTATGCAGCCGCGTCTACCGCCAAATTACAACAAATGGCAGCAGAAACAACAACAACAACAACAACAACTTGGCTGGCACTTGGCATAATTAAGAGTGTGTCTCTTTCAAGCTGTGTTTGTGTGTGTGTGTGTGTGGCTGAGTGTGTGTGCTGAGATTGTCGCTCTTAACATGCATAAAAAATAAGCAACGGCGACGGCATTTTAAAAGTTTTACAAATTAAGACATGCGACAAGCGAACGAGGGGCGGGGGCGGTGGGCGGGGTTTGAAGTGTGTGGGGGGCTGCAGCATTGCCAGCGACTATTTCCGCCTACCCTGCCCCGCCCCCCACGCACACAGAGAGAGAGAGAAACACTTGCTGAGCTCATGTTAATCAGGTTATGATAATTATTTGTAACAAATTGTTGGGAAATGGGCGGGTCGAGGCCTGTCAACGGATGCAGGGGGGCGGGGGACAGGGGCCAGAGGACAGGGGGGTGGCTTTGGTAGCTCTGCAATTAAAATGTGTAAAATCCACGACGCGACACTGGAAAACTTTATGAAAATGACAAGGCGCAAGCGACATTTTCATTAAAACAATTAAAATTTAAACTGGCGTTAAATTATACAGGCATTAAACGGTAAATGGGGCGAGAGGGGGTCGACAGAGCCGTCGATGGTTAAGGGCGGTTCTTAAGTCTCTACAACTGTACTGCAGGGTTGCCCTCAATTATTCAGTGGCAACACAAACTAAGAAGAAGACATGGAAAAAGGCAAAAGCAACTCGAAATGGAAAACTTTTTTGGCCTCGTGTCACTTTTGCCAGTTTGTCACTTGGTTTTAGTTTCGTCACACATATATTTGGCCAGAAATTAACTGGCAACTTGATAAACTATCGCTCGCTAACTTGGCCAACAAAACACAGTCAAAGGCAAACAAACCGCCAAAGAAAAGAAGAAGTTGACATTTTCACTCCATCCATGAGGATAGTTTTGCCAGTTTTTGGCTTACTGGCAGGTGCACGATAAAAGTTTTGAGTTGACAATTAAGAAATTAAGTTGCCACTTAGGCAACTGTCAGTGTCACTTTTGACAAGCACTCTCAGAGATATCCACGCACTCAACTTGACTCCCCCTCCTTCGACGAATGCTCTTTCCGCTTGGGCTTCCACACTACTCAACTCAGCTAAGCAATAGACAATCAAAATGGGTTAACACAATTGCAATCAATTTCAACTCTATCAAATTTATATTATAAATATATATGCTAGTTCTAGTTTCGTTTTTTGTTTTTTTCCCCTCATTTTTTAAGTATAAAACCAAATAGTTTACAATTTTAAAATTAAAAAATATGCTCCTTCCGCATTATTTATTTGACAAATTCGATTTAATAATACTTTGTCATAAACAAAAAAAGTTGAGATTTAATTAACTAATCAAAAATTTTAAATTTTTGTGAATGTCCGAAAAAATCTTCCTTTTTTTTATTTATTAAATCAAAGAAATTAATAAAGTTAAAGAAAAATAAACGAAAATGCATATATTTGGAAATATCTCAAAAATTACTTAGCTAATTTATTAAATGAAAATATTTCTTTTTATTATTACTGGTTGAATATATATTTGCATTTTCTTCTTGCATTTTTTTTATTTAATAAATAAAAAAAATAGGTTATAAAAATATGAAGAAAAGTTTACATATTTGGGAATATCTCAATTTATTTGAGACTAAATAAAAATATGTATTCTTATTGATTGTTTATTGGTTGTTATTGATAGAATACATGTATAAAATATTTTAAATGCGACTTTTGCATTTTCTTTTTGCTTTTTACAGAGCATTTGAAATTCTTCGCTTGTTTTTGTTTGTGCAACTTTTGCGTTTCATTTTTGCTGGCGGTTTGTTTGCATTATCAACAGACTAACACCTTGCCGAGTGTGTGTGCGAGTGTTTTGTGTGTGTGTGTGTGTTCACTGATAGCTGCTCTTAGCAATAAATGCCACTCATAATTAAATCAAATGTTTGCCCGTCTCTCACTTGACTCCCTCACCCTCACCCTCCCCCGTCTCTCACTTTGGCCAAAACTTTTTGCGTGAAGCTTGAACATTAATTTCCTACATGCGCCACTCCAGATCTCCCAGCCTCGCTTTTAACTACCCCCCACCCAGCCCGTTATCTTCGAGAGCATATTCACCTATCACATTTGTTTTATCATTGGCAAAAGGTAAATACACTCGGCAAAGTTTTTGCGCCCCGAGGGAATAGCTTTTCATATGCCAACCCCTCCCCTTCTGCATTTCCCCCTGCTCGTTCATAGTTTACTCTAATGAGCGTCAGTGCGGCAAGCGTATCATTTTTGCCTCTAAATTTGTAGCATGTTGCGTTGCTGCTGTCTCAAGCTTCCTTTCATGCCCGTTAATATGCTTGCTATAGTTATACCGTTATATCGCTTGATATGTTTGCGTGTTTGTGCGCGTTTGGCATGCCAAAATGACATTAGTCACACAGCCAGCGAGTCCTGCGAGGACTCTATCCAATAGTGTGTGCATGTGTGTGTGTGTGTGTGTGCGGTGTTGGCAGACAGCTTCATTTAGCATCCCATGTATGTAGCTGCCCTCCCCTCCCCACCCCCTTCGACTGTTTAAGCCAACATTTCGCATCTCCATTTCTGGGCCCGGTTTTGTTTGTTTGACTAGCACCGCCAACGCAATGAAAGCCGCCGGCGTCGCTGCTGCCGCAAATTTTGTCGGCACATTTTTGGTGTACCATATATGAATTTTTGGGGTTTCCGCAGTTGCTGCAGGTGGAGCTAAATGTGGCTTGCTGCACTTGGCAAGCAGCACAACAATCTGACAGCAATTAATAGGCTAAGGTTGATTCGCAGTTAAATCAAGCGTATTTAAAACAGCTTTTTTGAGGTATTTAAGAAAACGTTTCAAACATATTTGTAAATAATATATGTCGAGTATTAAATCAAGAGCTTAAATTGAATAAAATACTTTTTTACAATACAAAAATTCTTAATTTAAGCTCGATTTTAGTTCTTTAATTCAATCCATAATCAGAATCACATGATTTATTTCCCTGCTGATCTTAATCTTACGTTCATTTCTGTGTTCATTTGGTTAATATCGGTATTTAAACAAGATCTCAATAATTTCTTATTGGCATTTAACTAAAAGTTAAGTGAGTTGGCTTTTAAATCAGTTGCAGACACAACTTAACTATACAAATCTCGCAGCGCATTTCACATTTTCCTCCCAAAACCCACAGCTTAAAGAGCCCAAATTGCCTGGCAAGTCCATTAGCCCATTCTCAAGCCAAAATTGACATGGACAATATTTTACAACATCAAAAAAAAAAAAGGAAGCATGTTTAAACCGGGTGTAATCGACGGCGCAATACTCGTTTTTAGTTTAATAGAAACAAAACAATGTCCGCAGGCATTATTTGGACACTCCTCAAAATCGGTTTAAATATTTTTTTTTTATTAATCGATTTAACACATAAATAAGCTATTATAAATTAAAAAAAAAAATAATTTGTTTTGAAAATTAATAACATTGTGTCTTAGTTTTTTTTTTTACCAAAATATTAGCAAAAAAAATTGTTTTCAATAATACATATATTTTGAATGTCTATTCAATCTAGAGGTCAAACCATGTCCAAAATGCCACCAAGTATGAAAATCGGCTTAGTTTTGACTAAATTATGGGAGTTTAAAAAATGGGAGTTATGGATTCAAAAACTTTACATGTCAAAAAAGTTGTAAATGTTTGCACTAATTTTGACAAAAAAAAAACTAACTCTGATAACTATATTCGATTAAAATTTTAAAATTGCAATTTTCAAGTTTACAACAATTTTTTTTTGGAAAATAAGGGGGGGGGGGGGAGGGGGGATTGCATGATAGTTTAAAAATAAGAAATACTTAGTTATAGAATCAATTTAGAGGTCGAACCATGATCAAAATGACAACAAACAGGAAAATCGGTTCAGTTTTGACAATATCTTGGGAGTTTTGATATATGGATATAGGAAGACTTGATCTGATGTGGATTTGCACGAGTATCTATTTTAATTCATAAGTCGCTAGCTTGAATTAAGGGACAGACCGACGGACAGCAAAACGAATATACTCTGTTTGCTTCTGAAGTACAAAATGTAAAACGCAAAAAGCAAAAAAAAAAAAAAAACTGCTTGGGCAAATGTTTGGCAACATCCGGTTTAAAATGGCAGTCGCTGAGGCATTTTGACAAATCTAGCAGTTATTATGCGCCTTTGTGCACAGCGTACGAAAGGTCAGACACTGAAAAGGTGCATAATGGATGTCGATGGGAATGTGGAATGTGGAATGGGAATGGGGAATGGGGAAAGGGAATGGGAATGCGAATGTGGCGATAAAAGTGACGCAAGGGAGGCAACAAAAGGTAGCGGCGTCCATGTAAACGATACCTAATTTCCGTTGCATGTTGCGAGTTGAGTTTAACGTTGAGAGAGCTGCGTTAAGGGTGGCTTGAGCTGGCCAGCTCCAACCCCCTACCCCCTACCCCCCTCGTCTTGCATTTTATTAACACAGGACACTCGGGCCACAGGACTGCTGCAGGACTCTCGGGGGCTGTCGGGCTCTTGACAAGCTTTTGAGCGCAGCGAGCCGTGCGCTTTTATAAACTTATCTCATAACATTAATTGTGGTCAACACTTTTGGCCATTTGGCCTGCAAACAGCACATACAAATCGGGGGAGGGGAGGGAGGGGGAGGGAGAGTGGCAGACGCATGTTTACATTGTCAGTGATTTATGCAACAGCGCCGCATGAGCCATAAATACCAAAATGCCAAAAGTTTCGCACAGGTAAATAAGTATGGCCAAGAGCCAAGAGGTGTGTGTGTGTGTGTGTGTGTGTGTGTGTTTGCTCCCAAGTGACCAACTAAGCAGCAAAAGGATCAACCACGAACAACCAGTCAACCAGGCCCAGTCGGGCAACAAAAGGCCATGGCCAAAGTTAAATATTTAAGCAGCCGACAAAACAACTCAATTAATTTGAAACGGTTCGCCAGAGGGCGCCACATAAACAGCACACACACACACACATGCACACAGCTGAAATGGCAATTGAGCTTCAGTTTATGGGAAACTTATCCCATTTCCAGTTCCATTTCCATGTCCCTGAAAATGATATACTATTATATCAATCGGATGACGCGACAAAAATAAGGCCAACAAGAAGCACATATTATTTGGCCAGCAGCCTTTTGGACGCGTCAGCACATTCAATAGACCAAGGAGAAGGCACACACACACACACACGCACACACACAGGGTCACAGTTACAGTTACAGTTACAGTTACACAGTCATTAAACGATTTGCAGCCTCGGGCGCCAACAGCAGCAGCAGCAGAAGGGGGCAAACTTGCCTGCGGGCGAGGAACGGGGGGCGGGGCGGGCAGAAAAGTAAGAAAAAGAGCCGTTAATTTCTTTTTATAAACCTGCTGGGAAACATTTCTTCTGGCGCTGCAGGCCAAAAGCAGCAAACAAAAAACACAAAAGATCTGCAAGAAAAAAAAAACAACAACGAGACAACATTTTGTTAACGCATACGCACGACTAGCATATACCCTGTAGTCAGCGTTAGTTTGTCTAATAATTAGGCAATTAAAATAAAAAATACAGATCCAAATTTGAATATAAAAGCAAATGAATTTGTTTCTTTAAATTTGGATTACTCTTCAATTAGGCAACATTTTTATTTTTCAATTGAGTACAAAAACTTATAACAAGAACTTGTAAACTTAAAAGAAGCTAAAAGTGGTTTTGATTGGTTTAGATTACTTGGGTCTTTTTTTGAAAAACATCGAAAGAAAATTAAGGAATTAAAATGAAACAAAATAGCTGGTAGAAATATAAAAGTAAAAAAAAAAATATATTTTCAGGTACAAATTATTTGCCCTGAAAAGTATGCTACACTTTAAATAGATATCGTTGAGACAGATACTTTAAAAGAAAATGAATTTGAAAATAAAATAATATAAACAATTGCATCTCAGAGAAACGAAAAAGTAGTTTTAAAATAAGTGGGTTTGAGTTAAAGAAATGTTCAATAAGATTTCTGATTCTCAACCGGATATTTGAATTTGTTTTGGAGTACCCATTGATTTGGTTTGTTGAGGGTATAAAGGCATTAAGAAAATAAAACCCACGCACAAGACAAATATCATGCGCTCAGGATTGGCCAGAGGACAAGGGGAAGGGAGGGGGGAGAGGGGAGCTCCCGCTTGAGCCGAGAAAACAACAACTGAACTGAAACAAGTGAACAACTGCTGTAATCAGCAGTTAACAAAATATAAAAACAAAAAAGGACACACAAGGGTGGCGGACAGAAGGACAGAAGAACGCTGTGCGCTAACGAGCAATTAGATTTCATTCTAAGCTTGGGAATTAATTGCAGTTTTGCCAGCCAGCGCCGCAGGATGCCACCAAAGAAAACGAAACTGGCCAAGTCTCTCTGGCCGGGGCCCAAGTATGTGTGCCATATGCTGTCCGCTTTGTGATTCATTGGCCAAATGGCCAATTGGCGTGAATGGGCCACAATGGGGTGCGGGGTGGGGGGTGGGGGGAAAGACCATCTTCACACTACTTGACAACGTAAGCACCTTTCGAAATTGCACATTAGCACATTAGCCGGAGCTGCCATTCTCCAGATAATGAGGTTAGGCCTGCTGTTCCAGGAATATTCAGCGTTATTTTTCTGTGTGTGTGTGTGTGTGTGTGTGTGTGTGTGTGTGTGGGTCGCCTTCTGATTAATTTTTCATTGCAGCCAGCAACTGATTGTTAGACGCAAATAATTGGGGTTTGTCCTAGCTAGTTACGCCTGTTTACGAGCCGTATGACGACCGTATGGACCCTAACGGTAACGAGCTAATAAGCCGCAAAAGGATTCCTCTGCATGTTTATAGCAGCCACAAATTGGGCTTAAGAACTGCGCACCACATTCGCATCAATGCGAAAGGATTTAGCTAAACAAGTTGCGGGCTATTTCTCAAGTTAAAACCAATACTTAATTTCTATGTAAGGGAATAACCCTAATGTATGCTTATTTGGGTTTTATTGGCAAGACTGAAAAACTTGACTGAAATATATATGTAGTTGTGTATATCTGCTTCAAATAAACAGTTCAGACTTTTTGATTATTATATATATATATATATATATATATATAAATTAAGTTAAATTTCGTTTTATCCGATTTTTTCAAACAGATTTCTGATGATCTCTTTTAAATAAATTTCCCTGCCACAATTCCCTTCACTTTGCAAAAATGATTTAAATCGAAATTTCAACAAAATAATAATTAATAATAATTAAAGAACATTTTAAACTCTCAGCAAATATTGTACAGTCGGTTAAACCCGACTGCAACTTGTTGAAGTGTGTTATTTACTCGATAATAATTTAAGGAAGACCCCTAATATGTTTGATTTTACTTTATTTTTTATTTTATTTTTTTCGTAAACTATTTACATATTTTATTTAAACTGGATTTCTGTTACCTTCAGTGACAACTTGATCTAGTTTTGCATTCAAATATTTTATATTTTTTTAAGTCGATTTTTTTTAAAATATATTTCAGCTAGTTATACAACAACAAATTAAAGAGGTTTCCATTCAGGAGCTACAAGAGGAGACAAAAGAAAAATTAAGTTTTTATTGCGAACATTTGGTAAGTTTCCAAGCGTTAGTTATTGGCCCATTAAATGTCTGGCAACATTGAAGCCCAACTAGGTAAATCAGGGTACTCAATAAGAGTAAACCAAATTGAAGTGGAGAACAGAAGGGGGGCGTGGTCTTATCAATAACCATAATGATGTTGAGCTGTTGAAATGTTGAGTACATTGAGCACATTCAAAGCTTGTCTAACGAGCGCGTAAACGGCGCGTGCAATTTCCCAAAGCCATTAAAAAGTCAAAAGGAAGCGAAGAAGAAAAAAAAAATTGGCAACACGAATATTAAGTTGGCTGGCGCCAGGGGCGCCAGGGGGGCTGCGGGGCAGGCGTGAAATTAAATTGAACAACTTTTGACAGCTAATCTGAAGAGCGCAACTAGACGATGTAGATGCCTGCCTGCTGATCTCTTACACGCATTAAATTTTAATGCAGCACTCAAAAAGTCTGCCCCAAGATGCCGTTAAAAGTGCCATTGAGGAAGTGGGCGGGTGCGGGTGCGGGGGTGGGTGGCCAGAAAACTAATGAAGCCAGCTGCTCTTTCTGGCTGGTGGTTGCTTAACCGCAGATGCAAATCAGAGCAAAACCAAAAAAGAGCAAAGATGAGGGGGGATTGGGGGAGAGAGAGTGGACTTTGGCTGCGTCTGTCTACCAATCGAACCCATGTCCAACTAATCCGCTCTTAATTAAAGATTGCCGACCCCCCCCCTCAACCCCAACCCCACCCCCTTTCTGATGGAAAGTTTTGAACGTCGCCTTCTTGGCAAATAGACTCGCACTATGAATTTTCCATATTAAGTTGCTAAAGGGAAAAGTACAATTTTCAGGCTGTTTCCTGGCCTGGCCGTCGCTTAACCTCAAGAAATAAATCTTTGACAAAGCTGCGCCACAAAACTTGTTTGTCTAAGCAGCGCCAGACTCGGCCCCGGTGCAGCTTTAATGTGGCCAACAGAAGGTGTTATTATAGTGTACCAATATGTCTGGGCAGCCCTTGGACGTGATAAGATCATAATCCCATTTATGTCTTTACTACGGGACGCGGCAAACTTTTGTTGCATCCCCCCTCCCCCCTCCCGAAGGGGGTAACTGAAGACGCCGCTGTTTATATTTAAACTCAGGTCAGAGAGCACTAAATCAAGTTGCCAGCGTCGATAGCGATAGGGGGAGGGCGAGGGGAAGGGGGAGGGTGAAAGGGGGAGGTGACTGCTGTTAAGCAGCTTAAAACTATTCTTGGCCTTCCACTTGGGCAATTGTTGATAAGCGCCCAGCCAAGCGACAGTTTTGCATTGAAACAAATTTGAGACTTTTGTTGGGGGAAAACTTTTGGCCAAAGAAGCTCCAAAGACTTTCTGAAATGGGTAACGTCAGCTGCTAAAGGGCTGTGTCTGTGTGCGTGTGTGTGTGTGCGTGTGTGTGTGTGTGTGTGTGCGTGTGTGTGTGTGTGTGTGTGTGTGTGTGTGTGATTTTATCAGTCGACCACGTACGGCAAGCACTTGCAAGCAGCAGCCAAATATGTGCAGCCCACAAAAACAAAAGACGGAAGAAACACCTGGTATTGGAAGAGACGAAGAACTTAGGGGATTGGAGAGAGAAACTTACACTAAAAATATAAACCAGCCATAGAGCATAGCTGAGCATATAATCTAACCTTCTACTCAAAAATAATTTGTCTTTTTAAATAACATTAATTTATGATCTTAAAGCGAACTAAATAACTATTTTGCTGGATAGCAGAAAAAAAATAGACACAAGTCCATTTTCTTTATTTTTGCTTATCCACAAAATTAAATATATACTTAATTCCTTAAAAACAATAATTCCTTAATTCCAAAACAAAAGAAAAATGATAAATAATTTACTAGAACATTACATGCTTTAAATAATTTCCAAGATAATTTTAGTTATATATTATTTATTTAGATTTTTAGGTTTTTTTAAGTTTTATTTTTTGTATGTCTACAAATAGCCACTTTGATATCGATTTTAACCTATGTTTATAATATCGATAGGAAAATGATCGAAATCACAAATGTAAAGGTTAAATCATTTATAAAATATATCTTCTATTTCCCAAAATTTTTAATTCCTATTATGTTAGTTTTATATTCTATTTTAAATTTTATGTTTTTATAAAATAATCATTAATTAAAAAAAATCTATGTTAGTTATCGGACAAAACACAGCGCTAAAATCGGTCATTTTGCGTCACTTTTCGATATATTAAATCTGATCAAAGAGCATATAAACTTCACTAGGCAACTAATGAAAGCAACTTGAAAGTCGTATCTTTAAAAGTTTTGATTTGCTTTCTTGCCTTTTGTCTGCTTGCCAAAATCGCTAGTTGCAGGTTATTTGTGTGTGTGTGTGGGTTTTGTGTGGGTGTGTGTTGTGTGTGTGTGCAGCTGACAAAACAAATGAGCTTTAATGCGATTTGCTTGAATGGACTCGGTATGTGCGGGTGTTTGTTTTGGCTCTTTGCTCGGCCACAGAGCTCTCGAGCCCAGTTAACTGTAACTAATTTGTTGCACATGATGATGGCAGGCTCCATTCATGCCACGCCTTTCTATTCTATGGACTGGCCAATTTGTGCTGCAACTTGCAATCAACTCGACATTTGGGCCGCAAATAACTGGATTAACAGCGCATCCTCCTTGAATAATACCTTTTACAGCCTCAGCTGAGAAAAGGCAATTTCATTCTACACAGCTAGATAATGAATTCTATTATTTTGTTAATGTCCAGTGTGAAGAATCTTATGTTAGTATTCATAGATAGTTTCAAAATGATGTGAGTTTTATGTATGTCTAAATTAGGGCTCCTCTTCGAAATATGTTTATTAAATCAATATGTTAAAGATCGATTACATTAATTGCTTAGTGTAATCGATACCTTAGGTATTTACGAAATCATATTTTTTGAGCACTCGAGCTTAGGAATACGTTTCGATACGGCGACATCGATATTATATCGATTCTAAGCTGCCAAATTTAAATAAAAGTCGATATAATATTTAGTTCGATATGTGATATATATCGATATATAATACTATGTATCAAAAAATATATTCTGATCACATAAATTTATTTTCGAATGATCGATATTTAGCATATTTTCGATATGACATTAAATCTGATATTTATCGATATTCATCATTCATTCATTCAAGATCGCTTTTGAGTTTCCCATTCAACATATTCCATTCGATATCACGTTTTCCTGTTTGAAACAGAAACTTGTTTTCACTTTGTGGCTTCCGCCGCTTTCCGATTGTCGATTTTAATTATTTTCACTCCAACTGATGATAGACGATAGCTTTGGTCTGTTTGAAAATAGCTGATTGTAGTTGCAGCTGATTGAGCTGTAAGCGGGGGATATGAATTTGAGGGCCACAGACACAATTCTGGCACCCGCATGACACATTAGCAGAGCCGAGCAGACAAACAGGACACACACACAGGAAGCACAGGACACACACAGCAATCGTTATCAGCTGGCAAAAATTGTTTGGCGGCGAGTGAGAAGTTTGCACGGAAGCTCAAATTGTGCGCCTGTCTGCGTCAAGTGTGTGTGTTAGTGTGTGTGTGGGTAAGTGTGTGTGTGTGTTTATTTCCAATGAGGTTTTGTTTCAATTTCCTTTCGATAGGCCACAGGCTGCCTGAGCACAGGACGCGGGCGTCGACAATTTCATGCATAAATTCATTCCATATATATATGTGTGTGTGTGTGTGTGTGCGAGTGTGTGTGTGTGTGAGTGTGTTGTGCGGTCTTTATGGCTGACTGAGATTCGAGTGAGATACTTCCTTCCGCCGCACTTGTTTGTTTTCTGCTGCTGCTGCTCTCTCGCCCCTCCCGCCAGCCTCCTCTTCTGATGATGATGATGATGACTTTGCATCTAAAACAATTAAGTTTCATTAAAAAAAAAACAACAACAACATCAAAAAAAAAGACAATAACAACACACATACACACATCAAATTGGTACGGCCAAAACAATTTACATACTGCGCATAACTTGGCTTAAATGAGTTTTGCAACAAATTCCGACAGGATGCACAGGACGAAACGGTGACAGCAGCCACAACAACAACAACAGCAGCAAAAAAAAATATAACATGATTAAAAAAATTGCAGTCGGGTGTAACCGACAGTTTAATACAAAAATGTTGTTAATTATTAATTTGTAAAAATATAATATTATGAAATTGTGAATTGTATATGGAGTAGGGATACAGATTTGTTCAATTTAAAAATTCTCAAAAAACACATTTGATGCGATCTAGAAACGATTGAAACTGCAAAAATGTTGTATGTATTTAGCTTTTAAACTGAGTGATATTATATATTAATGGATATAGACAAGTCGAAGCCGAATATAGTCTTTTCAGTTTTTGTGAACAAGGATAATAAAAAATGTTGTCCGGCAACGTGGCTGCGATTTGCAGCTAATCCCTTATGGGCATTTTGTCATGGCACAGAAATCGTCTGTCCGTCCGCCCGTCCGCCCTTTGGTGAAGGGCCATTTGGCCTGGCAAGCTGCAGAAGCAGCAGCAGCAGCAACAACATCCTGGCCAGATCCTTGCCAGTTGCGGCTCATGCAAATTTCATGGGGCACGCAGAAAAAAAAGCGACACATAAAAAATGTGAAATACATTTCCTGTCGTCTAGTCACAGGAAGGGGGAACGGGGGGGGAGGGGGAAGGGGTACGAGCGAGTAACAGCAGCCAGGACATGGCTAGGACAACGTCGTTCACGTCCACGTTGACGTCAACGACGACGACGACAAGTGCGACAAGTGCGCCCAGTCCGGCTGTGGGCGTGGCACGTAGATATGCATATACATATATAGTATATAAATAAGTGAATGCGTGTGTGTGTGTGTGTGTATGATTGCATGCAATGGCAACAACAAGTTGTAAAAAAGCCATGCACACAATTTATATCCTGGACAAAGGAGACTCCTCGCCGCTTATCCCAACTCCAGATAGTGGACGCGTCTCGTCCGTTAACCCCCGCCCCCGTTCACGTCCTGTCCACGTCCCGCCCCGCCCTGCCCCCGCCCCCTTCACACCCATCCAATGCAACGGGCCTGGGTAAAAACTTTGCTGCCGAATTTAATCCAATAATAAATGGAATATTGCTGACCTCGGGCATTAAATTAAATGTTGTTATCAGTCGAGTGCAGAGAAATTATCAGGCGGCGGTTTGCCACACACACACACACACACACACAACAGCAGGCAGTTGCATACAGGAAGAACAAGGGGGGGGCATGGGTGTGGGCGGAAGGGGGCTGTTTGCCAAAAATGTGTGCGCCAGTTGAGTTATTTGTGCGCAAACTTGAAATGAAATGCTAAATGGCCAATGATAGTAACAGCAAATGCTACAGTGAGATGTGCACGACTTGCAGATACCCTTTAAAATCAAATGATGAGATTTTCAAATAAATACATATATACAAATAAATTTAAAAATATAAATAGGAATATAAATAGAATAGATAAAAGATATATAAAAATAAATTTAAAAATATAAATAGGAATATGATAATAAATATAAATATAATAGATACTAGATAACATAATAATAGATATATAAAATATAATATTAGATAATTTTGCTAACCAAACAAAAAACTAAACATTGAACCGAATCCAATTCAAAACTAGATGATAATGCATTTCAGTTGCATTCTATTATAAATATATTAAATTTATTTATTATTATGGCAATAGATGTGCAAATTCAAAAGAACTGGTTCACAATTGAACCGATTTAGTTGACGTGTGGTTCGAGTCCAAAAGCAGTTTTTGCCCCCCAAAAAGTTGATGCGGCTCAAAAATAAGTTGCGAGTAAGAGTTATGAGCGAGGGGGTGGGGCAAGGGGGAAGGGGGGCTGGTCTGGTGACTGAGTGTGCGTCTGTTTGGCCGGATATTAAGCTCGTTTGCATATAATTTGCGTTGCAGAAACAGAAGCAGAAACTGAAACCGAAACCGAAAACGAAACCGAAACAGTTGCAACTCAACGACGCCCGTTGACGGTTTTTTGGGGCACGCCGCGATAACAGTCTGCTCCGGCCCGGCCCGGCCCGGCCCGGAGGAGGGCACATTAAGAATCCGACAGTTGTTTTTTGGGCCAGAGCAAAGCAATTAAGTTTTGTGGCCACTCGGTATTATCCGACTGCGGCTGTCCCTTTTTTGCCAGCCATTGTAATTGAGGCTGCAAATTGTTTGTCCAAAACCCGAATTTCTCTGGCAGGGCAAGACAACGTTCTGGGAATAACTAAATAAATCTGTATATAAGGTTAATTTATGTGTAAAGTGCATTAATTTCAGATTTTACTATAAATTAGAAATTTAGCTTTCTATTTCAATTTATTTTATTGTAAATTTGAAAGTTTTTTAAGAATAATATTAAAGGTCTATGCCGAGAGATCTATAATAATAATAATGAGCTAAAGCTTCTTCTTTAGTCAGAGTTTACTTTTCGTATAGCCGCCGGCCAAAATTTCAACAGCTCAACATATGGCCAGGAAGTTTAAGCCAAAGGCCCAACTCCAACTGCCAAGGCCCAAAGTGCCGCCAATCAGCCAAGGTCTTAAAACACTTTTGCATAAGTTAACGCACACAAGCACAGATGTTCGAACATGTGTGTGTGTGTGTGTGTCTTGAAGGATATGTGCATGTGAATGTTTTTTAATCCTTTTTGCGTGACGGCAGCAGCCAAAAGGACTCGCAACACGCTGCGGCAATTGTCTCAGCCAACGTTGCCTTCTCTGGGGAGGGGAGGGATTCTGGGCGTTGATTATAATTGACTTTGGCTGGCTTAAGTGCCAAAATGGAAATACCATGTACCACATACAGTTCATAATTGTCTGAGACGCCTGCCAAAATTTACATACACACACAATACACACCCAACAAACACACACACGCTCGCTGCCTTGGGGCACTTTTCTCACTTTAAAGCTAAAGAATCTTTACAGCTCGGCGCCATGGAAATAGTTGCAAAAAAAAAAGAAGATATATAAAAGAAAAAACGCATGATTTCACCAAATCAAATCAAATGATGTGCACAAATTTTAATATAGGTATAATCATGCTTCTAACGTTGTCCTGGACACTGGTCAGTCCAACCCAAAAGACTTTCAATCTATTGCCATGACGGTTAAGTGTTGGCAAACGCCAAGCGGACGCCCACTCACAGCCAAAGGACATTCCACAGTCCGGCGAAGGCGCATGCCAAACACATAAAGGCAATGCACAAATAGTTTCATCCTCAAAAAAAAAAAAAATGATAAACACATTGTCATGGCAGCCCTCTAGATACCCTGCCCTAAAGAAAGTGCCCTCACAATTGAACTCTGAGTGGATGACGAGGGGGGTGGCAAACAAAAAGCCATTTCAACTCGAAGTTGCAACCGGAAGTTGCACTTGCAAAACGACTGCAAAGTTTGAGATTGAAGTTTTCTTCATGCTCTATTTGGTATACAAGCAAAACAGGGTGTAGCAAACACACCTAATACTCTGTTTAAACGAATTTTAAACAGCAGAATTTAACAACAATTTTATTATATTCGATTACATATTTTATTTTGGTTATATATTTTATTATTTTTATTTTTATAAAATATTTGTTGGGTTAAAATGTCAAGGCAAATAAATTCTCTAGTTAACTAAATGAATTTTTTAAGGGTTATAATCTGATAATTTATGTATGCATAAATATTCAGTCTGCTTTTTTATATATTTTTTTGTTTTTGATTAATTTTATATTTCTTTAATATTATTAATTAAAAATACTATTCACCTCCTCTATTGTCTATAAGCTGTGAAGAGTTTTAAGAAAACATTAAAAAACTGATTTTACTCATAACTTTATTTGGCTGTTATCAAATTAAGAAACAGCGTATTTCCCAGTCGAGTGTTTTGGACCTAAATGTTTTTGTACATTTTTTTCCTTATTTTTTTGATTTGCTTTACTTTTTTGTTTTTCGCACCTTGGTGAAAAAGTGCGCTAAACTGGCATAAAAAATGTGCGCACTTGCGACGTGTCTCGCGCAACAGCATCATCATCGTCATCATCATTATTATCATTAGCCTGCAAACACAATGATGATGCCATCAGCATGATTAAAAAACTTTCGCATCAGCTGAAAAATCTACATTGATCGGATGGGTGGGTGGGTTGGTTTGGTTTCGTTTGGTTCAACGGCCTTTGTCGCTGGCTTGCGGCAATGCGCCGACAAAATAATTGATCCCCAATGTCTCATTTAAGCCACACACACACGCGCACACACACACACACACACACACTCTCAGACTTGGTCCAGTTGCTCCTCTGGCACTCACGCGAAATCAAATTGAAGTCCATAACAAGCGACTGACCGCCTCATAAAGCAATTAAGTGCATGTGGCTGACCAAGCAGCAACGTGTTGGAATACACCCAACAACAACAACAACAACAACAACACCAACAACCAGCAAGGACTCGAATTGCTCCTTGCTGACCCGCTCGCTGTCCCCCACTTGAGGCCAGCTCTCGGATTGGGTGTTTGTGTGCACGCGGTCAGCTTGGCTTAGTGCGAAGCACAAGTAATTCATAGCATTAATTATATTATACGACCCGACACTGGGCGAAGGGGCGTGGCAGCTACTGGGGTCGGTCGTCGACGGCATCTCCGCCTGGTTGGATATTTAAATTAGTATTGGTCCACCTCACAGCAAGCCGAAGCGGTTTGCTGTTATATAAATTACCAACTACTCTGCTACGAATATATCCAAAAATCACAAACCATCTCAAATGTATTCCCTATTTAAGAACAAAAGAAAACCCCATTCAATTACAATGAATTTTATCAACTTTAACATTATAAATAAATAGTTAAAGATTAAAGATTTGTACACTCTCAGTTTTCTAGACCACGTGCATTTACTCTGGCGTCTGCGGATTTTACCGTTCGTTATAGCCTTTATTTGACTATATCTCGGTCAAAAGTGGTCCGATCTTGGGAAGATATATCTCTTTTAACTCGTAAAAGTCTATAGAATCGATCCACATTAAAAGTTTTGAATTTTAACATTTTCGCAATTTTGACAAAAATGGTAATGTTACCCCTTGTTATTTTTGTCAAAAATGGACAAAGTTTGTAACTGAAATTTTTCAACGCCATTCGATAGTTCTGGTCGGTACGAGTCTAAAAAGGTATGCCATTCGAAGATATGGCTTTATTTACCGGAGTTATGCGGATTTTACCTTTCGTAATAGCCCTTATTTGACTTAAATACCACTCGAAGATATAGCTTTATTTACGAAAATATGAGTTTGTATTTTTACCAATTGTTTTTAGGTATTGCTTAATATTTGCTTACCAGTGTTTTTCGCCGGCTCTCCGCTATTGTTGCATTGAAAGGCTTTTTCCCAATCTGAAAATATACAAACAACTCGTATTGATTAGGGCTATTAACTGGAAAAAGGACACCAATATCGTCCGTTTAATTTCCGATATAATATGCTCTTATCTAGGCTCCTGTAAGGATTTTAGCTCTTAAAATGTGGCTTTGACCAAATAACAAAGTTAGCCAACATTTTCGGTAAAATCCTGAAAGATATATCATTCAACAAAATAACTTTCTTTGCCCAAGATGTGTATGTTATAAATAAATGTATATTGCTATAGAAAACCTTCTACAAATCGCACAAGAATTTGCATACTAAATTTAAAAAAATCTATAATTACAAAACAATTGAGTAATTGATTTATGCGCCAGAGCCAAAGTGAAGGGCAACAAAACTAATAATTAATTAATAAAATTGGCCAAAAGCGAGCAAATATGGGCAACAGTTGTTGTTGTTGTTGTTGTTGTTGCTATTGTTATTGTAGTGTGACAATGAGCAGATAAAAGTAATTAACGCCTATTTGGGGAATTGGCCACAGGGCAAGCGATGGAAGGGCTTTAGCTCTGGTCAATGAATGCAACAGCAACGGCTGAAGCGGGCAGCAACAAAAACCATAACAACAACAGCAACAGCAACAATGGCAACAATAATTATTGACTTATTGGCCATAATGGCATTTAAGAGTGCGATGGCACCGAAAAATATTTGCATAAAATTTGCATTGACAACAGTTGAAAGCAATTGAAACAATAATTTCGTCATTAATGTGCGACAATCCTCCCAGACCGGGCCACAAATCCCAGCACCAAATGCCCCCCGAACCCCCTCTATCCCCCTCCCGGCTCGTGCTGACCGTCCACCTGCAAATGCGAATTGAAAACGTGCTTATCGGCGCGCATCAGCAGCATGGCCGGAACCTGCGGACCTGAACCTGAACTCGGACTGGGACCAGCTGCAGGACACCAGGATCGCCGGGGAAGCTGCATTTAAACGCCATTACTCGCACATTGCAATTGTTTAATGCGTTTAATTACATTTGTTGGCCGGCACTTAATGTTTTTATAATTAATAGAATCAATATTGATATTGGACCAGGGTCTGCAGCCACTCTGCCAAACAGTTGTGGTTAATTGTAGATTAAAAATGTAGCGATGCGGTTGTACTCAATGCGTTTTCCTCTTGGTCATGCAGGCGTTAATTTTCTGGTCAAACTATAGCCTTCAACAAAAAAAAATAACGGGGCACAAACACACACAAACATTACAAAATAAAAAATAAACGTCGCAATAAAAATACAATAAAATTACAGTAAAACTCAGATAAATGCAATAATTTTGACGCAAGTTTAAACTTGAAAAGAAAAAAAATAAACAAAAAATAAAAATAAATAACAAATTCTGTTTAAAAACATATAAGCCACAATATTTTATGACAGTTCATACATAATTTAATGTTTTTTTTAAGTCAATGAAAAAATGTAGAAATCAAAATCAAATCTTTTAAAACAAGTGTAATTTTTTGCCTATGTTTAATGTAATTTTATGCAAATTTGGAAAAAAAATTAATTTAGAAAATTTTTTAAATTTTATAAAAAAAATAATTTTTATTCGATATTTTATATAATACAAATAATAAAATTATTAATAAAAACGTATAAATAAATAATATATAATAAAGCAGACATTTTATTTTAATTGATGTCCAGACAATTTAAAACAAATATTATGCAATTAAATTTAAAATATGTTTATGATAAAACTGCAAATGCATCACAGGAAATTTTCATCATATTTAATTGCTGTACGTTGTAGTTTAATATTACTTCAAATTGTAGCTAAATATTAAACAAAAGTTTCGTTTGTTATCAACCTGATTAAAATGCAATTTTTTATTTGCTTTTAAAATATTTACCTGCACATAATTTTTTTTTATTTGGCTTTGTGCGACGCATTTAATTACAATTTGAAGAAAAAACCAGAACACACACACATGGGGTGTGTGAAGTGTGGGCAGGGCGGGGGTGTTGTTGCCAGCGCAAGCATGCATGCGAAATGCAGACCGGCTAACCCTTTCCCACCCTCTCTACCCCCTCCCCCCAGGAAAGCAGTCACAAGCACAAAAAAGAAAATCCCGTAAAAATGGCAGCGCTTTAAAATGCAAGCAGCGTAAAAGATTAGCCCGATTATTTCAGCTTGAAGGCGTTTAACTTTGCATTGCAACGCACACGCTGTCGAGAGTTCAAAGGGTTCACAACTGCGACCCTCCCCCGACCCCTCCCCGCCAACAATCTCACAACCCGCCACTTGAGCTCGAGCTTGTTGTGGGCGCTTGAGCAAAGTCGAAAAGAAAATGCGGGATTTTGTTACGCCTTTCGTTTCGCGTAAAATGTTGAAAATGCAAACTTAATGCAGCGATTTGAAATTTACACATCGTTATATGAATAACAAATACCATATTGGATAGAGCATGCCATATATACACATAAAGTATGCTCTAAGGGAGGGTGGTTCAAATAAAAGAAACGATATCTAAATATATGTATGTATTTTTTTAGTCTTACTATTTATTGCATGTGTGTGTGTGTGTGTGTGTGTTCTTACAGGTTTTTTGCAGAGGCAAAATTGCAGCTAATTTTTTATAAATATTGTAAAAGGTTTTTAATACTATCATGTTTTTTGATTTCATTTCAGTCGACTGATGCTGATTGACGCGGATTGATGTGTATTGCGTTCCTTGTCACCGTGATGATGACGATTGAAGGCATGTTCCTTACGTATGGAAAATTAACAAATAATTAAAGCAGTTAAAAAATTTAAATAAGTAGTCGGCACTGATCTTTGATGTTGATCGATGATTGATTGATTGATTGATTGATTGATGATACTGCGTGTTCGAATCAATATTAATAGTAAAAAACACGGGTTATTTTTCATCTAGTTGTGCAGCCGATGTGATATCGTTTGACGATTCACGTTCATTAGCTGTATGATCTTGATTGATGCTACTGTCCTTGCAATGATCTGCACCGTTGAAGACATTCGGATCGAGCATAGGATTGATATCGTCAATGGGGATCGTCATAATGGTAGCGCTAGTGGCGGAACAGCTCTCATCCAAGCTGATCCCGTCGGGCATGTCGATGGTCGTGAAGGGCTCATTGGGACTCTTGTAGATGGGAAAGTGTAATATCATGGCCGGATTAATAATGGGCATATCTGGCATTAACTGGCACATATTGCCGGTAATATCGGTAAGCATTGGATTGCCAAGCATGTTCATGTTCATATTCATATTTAAATTCAAATTCATATTTAAATTCATATCCATATTCATATTTAAATTCATATCCATATTCATGTTTAAATTCATATTCATGTTCATATTGATGTTGGGCAAATACTGAACACAATTTGCGTACGGATTATAATTTTCAATTATATCGTAAACCATCGGCGGACCCTCACCCGCGTGGCTGCTGCCCTGCGCCGGGGCGAAGTGCATCCTCGGCATTGTGGGCATCATCGGACTCGTTGGCTGCAGAAAAATGTTTTTCACCTGTCGCATGATCATCCGATTCTCCGCCAGCGAATTCTCATCATTTTGCGTGGAATGGCCGGAATCGCGATGTGCATTCACGTTCACGTCCTTGTTCGCATTTGGTGCAAACTCAGCTCTTTTGCTGTTATCGTTGGAGTTATCGTTATCGTTATTGGAGGATTTGCCTAGCACCTGGTCCCTGCCGAGACTCGAACTTCGATCCGTGCTGGCGCCGTCCTCGGTCGGAACGCCCGTCGGCTGCGCAGCGGTGTCGTATGCATTTTGTCGCATACGTCCGTTACTGTTACCGTTACCGTCACCGTTGCCGTTGCCATTGGCGGGACTGAAGCGGCAGGGCATGCTGTACGTGTTGATGTGGTAGCCGTAACGGGAGCCGTGCGGTCGCGGCAACTGCGCGTACGGATGCGGATGCATCGGCACTGCGGATCGAAGCGGATTGGATCAGCGATCGGATGAGATAGAAGAAGAATAAGAAGTCTGCCACTCACCGATGGGTCTGCCCCAGAAGCTGACGGGCGCTGTGCCGCAGGGCGCCATCATTCGCGGTCCGCTCGGCGCCGCAAAGTGCCCAGCCGGACTGCCCTGTGCCAGCTGCGGAGGCGGAAGCGGTGGCTGGGCCAGATGTGGATGTGGATGTGGATGCGGATACGGCGGACCGTGCAACGGCGGCGGCGGGAACATGCTGATGTGCATGCACCAGCAGCGGTAATCGGTCTGGGTGCTCGCATTCACCAGCAAGGGGCGCGGCTGTGGGCGGCGTCTCCATATTAACCAAAGCAGGCCTCGATTCGAACGCTTCACGAAAATATACTCACATTAATGCGCGCCAGATCCTGCGGCGTCAGGCTGTGCGGGTGAGAGGGTGGCAGGAGGCCGCCGTTGCCCATCCAAGGACAAGGCACGTTCTGCAAGAGGTTTATTAAGTGAGCACACCTTGAATTCGGGTGAAACCGACTGCGCAATACTCTCGTCCAACCACAGAAAACATCTCACAAATATTTTAACTTCATTTTAACCTACTTTATGTAACCTTTACACGCTTAGCTTAAGACTAGTTTTAAAAATATTTTAACTTAATTTTAACCTACTTTATGTAACCTTTACACGCTTAGCTTAAAACTAGTTTTAAGAAAACTCAATTTTAGAAATACAATGAAAATGAAAGAAAATTAGAGGAAGAAGACTTTCGTGGTTAGTTTGTCAGTGGGCGTAACCTATAAATTGTGGTCTTATTTAATAAAGTTATTTTGCGAAAAGGATCAAACTTTGTATTTTGTGGGCCTGACCGAAATATTTCAGCTTGATCTATAGAGGAGGTAATCAAGCAAATTTGATTACTTTTCTCCGGCTCTATATTTGGGGCTACCCAAAACAATCTCAGTAAGTTGTCGGTACATCATGTTTTTGATTGGTCTTTAGAAGAGGTCTTTAGTGATCCGTCTACAAATATTTCATTGTAAGCTTCAAGCCGTGACAGACAGACGGACGAAGTACCCGAAATGCTCTTCGTTCACTTGGTTGTGGAGTAGGCCACTTACCGAGGGCAGAAAGAGGCTGGGATGCAGCGGGGTCACCTCGAGAATGGCTGTGGTGTAGGCGGCCATCTGGACCTGGGTCATGTTGGCGAAGCGACCTCGCAGCAGGGGCAGCATCAGGTTGTGGGCGCGTATCAAGAGATTCCTGAGGGTGGCGATGTACTCTGAGCTCGACAGGCTGCACTCGCTGACCTGACGGGCAAAGTCCTCAAACGACGGGAACTCGCTCGATGTCGAGGTACTGTTATTATCATTATTATTGTTATTAGTATTGTTGTTGATGTTGTTTCTGGCCTTTAGCTCAGCTGTGGGTAACTGTTCACCCCTTCCGTCCAGCATCTGATCGGACTTAGTGTCGGGTAGAGTCGAGGGCCTGTTCATCAACGAAATCGAAGCGTAGGAATAGGGCACCCAGTCGTGTGTGTGGCCATCGTAGTTGCGCGCTTTTTCCTGCTGTGGGGTGAACGCAGCCGCCTGCCACCATTCGCGTGGCGTCGCCGACATCGCCTGCTGTTGCTGTTGCTGCTGCTGTTGCTGCTGCTGTTGCTGCTGCTGCGCGAGGTGCTGCTTCTTGTCCTGGTTGAGTCTGTGGTGGGACGATCGCTGCGGATGCGTCTGCTCCAGCTCGGGGCAGCACTCGCTCGAGGGCGCCTCCGTCGGTTGCTTCGCATCACCCCAATATTTACAGGTCAGCGGTACCGTTGCCTGTTGCGGGTGTGGTAGCGGCGCTACCGCGACTGTTGTCGGCTCGTGTTTCAGCCGCCAGTCGTGGTGGTGGTGGGTCGGTGGTGGCGGTGGAAGCGGTGGTGGAGGAGGTGGTGGTGGTGGAGCCGCTGCCACTTGCGAGTCGCCCCTCTGCCACAAAGGAGGAACCGTCCAACGGCTGCCCGCTGTCGCTGCCTGCTGATCTCCGTCGCCCAAATAGGCCGAGGACATTGTTGTGGACGGTACCCCCTGGTTGGGTGCTTCCGGGTCGCGCCATAGATCCGGCTGCGATTGCGATTGCGTCTGCGGCGGCTGTGCGGCAAATGCGGCAATCACCTGTTCAATGTCCCGCCCATAATCGTACGAACAGGGCAGCGACGAGGACGACGACGACGGCTGGACGACTGCTCCACCACTCTCAACCACGTCGCGGAATAGTTCGCTGGAGTGTTGCTGTGGATGTTGCTGTGTTGCCTGCGGTGGGATTAGCTGATTCACCTCGCGCCAGTACTCACAGGAAGGCGGCATCATCTGTGCCTCGAAGCCGCCGCCCGGCTGGGTCGCCGCTTGCCAATCACGTGAGGTTGCCGCTCTCTGCTCCAAGCTGCGCCAACAGTCCGGCGGTGGATGTTCCAGGTCCCGCCAGCACTCGCGGCCTGGCAGCGTCGGCTGATCGACGACCCTTTGAGGCTGAGGCTGTGCAATGTCCAGCACATGTTCTCGGTACGGCACTTGGCAGGACATCGGAGCCTGTTGCTGCTGACCCACCTCGGAGCAGTACTCCCGGTTCGGCGATGGCAACTGGTTTAGGGGACAGCTGCGTGGAGGATTGGGCGCCACACGAATGGCGAGATCCACCGCACACCCGTTGGTGTCGCCAAAGTCATCCGGGCACATGTGCGCATGCAGTTGGTGGGTGCCGCCACAGTTGAAGATTTCGGGAATGATTGCACGGTCGCAATAATCCTCGAGATGGGGATCCATGGCACGTGGCGGCAGCGGTTGCGGGTTTACTTGGACAGCCTGCTCCAAGGCCAGCAGATGGGAGGCATACGAGCGTATCGGATGGAAAACGGGCGCATATGGCGACATCTGACCACTCAGGCTGCTCATCAGCAGCGGCAAATCGCGCGTCGCCTCCATGGATGGCCCTGTGGAATTCACAACTGGAACATTGCTGGCCGGAAACTCGTTGACTGTGTGAAGGCCACTTTCAAGTTGTGATTACGGGATTACAATCAGAGAATTAGCTTACTAAAGTGAGGTATAATGCCACTCGAGACGAGACTTGCCCAGTTTGGGGATGAAGAACCAATGGACGGATCAGTCATCTTCCACTTGAATCCGGAGTATACGAATAAGTTTTCTTCGTTTTCTAGGGAGAAAACGGCAGCTATAAAAAACAATTATCTTAAAACTAGTTATATTTAAAAATATTTAAAATTATAAAGTACAATAATTTTAGAAGGTCCTAAAACGAACCCGTTTAAATATCTTGTGAGACGCGTATTTAACTTAGCTTAAAAAACCCTTTCAACTACAACAAACGTGCCTGGCATATTAAAGGATAACAGTTTCCTATGCCAGAGTCTACTTTTTATTATTATGCTCGTTTACAAAGTCAAAAGAGTATATTCGGTTGATTATTATTAATTTATTTATTAAACATATCTTCCTTGGACTCTACAAAAATTGATGTTCTTCCAAAATACTAATTTGATTCTTTTTAACCTATATTTAAAGTGTAAACGAGTATTGCGCAGTCAGTTATGCCCGATGGCAACGCTCTTCTTCTTTCAAGACAAGGCGCCACGCACAAGCAACAACATTTTTGCAATTATTTCAAAAATTTTTCACCACGGCTTTGAAATGCGACGTGCCGACGAATCCGACAACGGGGGCCCAAAGGAAAAACAGCAAGGGAAGCTAAAAAAAACCCCTTTTTTCCAGCTTTGTCTTGCGCCAAAATATTTTTCCACATTTTATGCTGTGCATATTTTTTGCCGCAGCCTTGGCGCGAAATTAGCGGCAAGTGGAAAGTGGCTGAGGAAGCGGAAAAAAAATGCGAAGATAAACTTTAAATAAAACATGGCACACAACAC
Organism: Drosophila micromelanica; assembly: GCA_004143825.1. Lineage (NCBI taxonomy): Eukaryota > Metazoa > Arthropoda > Insecta > Diptera > Drosophilidae > Drosophila > Drosophila micromelanica. Next base: position 27,429 of record SCDY01000888.1, on the reverse strand, counting down.
GGTCGCTTGTGGTTGGGAGAGGGATCGGGGTTGGGGGCAGGAGATGGAGGTGGGGACGGGGACGGGGCAAACGTCGAAAGCGGGCGCAGACCGCAATTCAAATAAAATCCTTTAGGGCTTTTGACTTTTAACTCATCCGTTTAACGAGCGCTCATGTTCGTGAGACGGCGAATGGCAGGATAACTGGCGAGAGGATTTTGCCGGATGGAGGAACGGAAAAGATTGCCTGGGCAAGGACAATACCCTTGACACCTACACGCGCATATCTACACACGCACACACACACAGACACATACACGAAGCAAGTGAGTCCCGCACGTCCTCAGTGCAATTGCAAAACAATGCGCGAAACTGCCAAAGAATTCTATAGAAACGGCATATACGAATTTTAGGTGCTCTACAAAATGGCTAATTTGGTCAGCTTAAGACGATTTATGTATCATAAATATTACATATATATTTGTTGTTTTGTATGCTTTTTAGAAATTATTTTAATTTATAAATAAAAAAAATCTAAAAAAATCGCATACTAGTGTAGGCCATAAAATATAGACAAAAAATATATAAGATCGATTTAAATTATAATATTTTTATATAAAATAATCGATAAGTTCACGGAGCATTAAATAACATAATATAAAAATTATAATATAAAAACTAAAATTGTTTTTTAATTTATACTACATATAAAGTATCTTTATGTCTGTATATATTTCTTTCAACAGTGTGCTATTATTAACTCCAAAATGTATTTTTACTGGGTATTTGCAAAGTCGACTTGTACACCTCTTCACACAGAAGCGAAACGTTTTAAAACTTTTATGAGCCTTTTTTGGCTGAGGATATCTCCATAACACTGTTGTGATTGCTTTCGGCCCGACGCATGTCCCTAACCCCGCCAAGCCTCACTCTGCCCTCACTCTGCCGTCACTCCCCGCTGCCCCCTCCCGCTGCCCCCGTCCCCCCGCCAAATCGATTGATGACTACGTCCCAAGCAATTGCCAATTGGCAATCGGCAATCGGCAAAATCGACTTTGCTGGCGTTCGCTGTTGTTGGCATTTTGAGAATTTGAACAATTGCCACTCGATGCGCATAATAAACGAGTGCTGCGTGCCAAAAAAGGATTCGCAGGATGCGCCCGACAAAAGGCGTCGATTGAGGCGTTTCCCGCTTAAATATGCAACCAGCCAATGCATACACAATGGCCAAAGGCCTCCTTCAACCAGGGCTCCAATTGCGACATTTATTAACTGCCGAAATACACTTGTCGCGCAAACGCCCACCGCGTTGCCACGCCCACATTTTCACAAAAAAAAAACGTATGCTTCGTTTAATAAATTGAGCGTTTTGCGAAATTTATGCGCCTGATTTGACATTAATGTGGCCCAAACTGGGTGTGTGCGTGTGCGTGTGCGTGTGTGTGTGTGTGTGTGCGTGTGTGTTTATTTACATGTTGCCAGTGTCTTAACGTGGCGAGCAAGCGTGGTAGGGGGCGCTGTCTTCAGTCTGCGCTTCCGCATGCCGCTTTTTATTTATGACAACATCTGTCGCAACAACTTACGAACTTGTGTGTGTGCGTGTGTGTGTGTTCAGGCGTTAACATCTATGCCCCACACACACACCTACACACACACACACATCATTAATCATTTTAACGGCTCAACTCCTTTCGATGCTGACTGCGCCTTAGTTGCCGCCCCGCTTCATTATCCTTAAGCTGCTCTTTTTATGCCCAAACTTTGGTCATAAAAAAAAGGATATTCTAGGCGGTCTTGTTTACAGTTAACCGCCAGGTGTTACACCAAATGCACTCACCTGACAAGTTCACGCTTTTGTTCGTCTCCTTCCAGTTCTTGTGAAAATATATTTGAACAAATATTTAAAATTTTTTGTTTTTTACACTAGCAAAACTATAAAAATATATATATATATATAAATATATATATATAGAAAGGGTACAGGGGCTCGCCACGAAAGTGTTCCGATTCCGTATATTCCTTGCGCTACTTGCTGCGCTTTGTCAATCTGCAGAAATGGAATGGAAATGTAATGTAAGGTTAGTTGTATGAAATTGCAATTCACAACTAGTTTTCGTATGTGTAAATATGAAACGGACAGAAAAAAAGGCAGTCCAAAATAAAATTTAATTCAACATAAATTGTAAACAAATTGTGATAAGTCTTAATTTTAGTAATAAACTCATGTCATATAAACGATTTTCAAACTAAAGCAAATAAAGAGCCTTTATATTTATAATAGTCTTTTAATTTCCTCTTAAAATATATAAATATTTAAAAAACCACTTAAATTAAACGAAAAGATTTGCAGCTAGTTATATTTTAGATATTCCCCCCTCCCAATTAGGGGAAATTCCCAGTTGCCAATCAATGTCAAAGAGTTGAAAACTCTAGACGACAATAATTCACGTGTGCGAGCTAATAAATTAAGGGAAAGCGTTGTTCGGGGCATCAAAGGATAACAAGGATAACTTTTGCGCTCAACTTAATGTCACACACACACGCACACACACACGCACACACACACACACACACACATAGACAGACATTAACCTGCGCAAATAATCAGCTGTAAATATTTTATAGATGAAACAAGCGACAAAACTTTGTCAGCAAATGGGGGGAGGGGGGAATAAGGCATCTGGAAATATTTAAGGCATGCCGTCCCGTTGTTATGGTGCCGCTGGGCTGTTGCCACTGATGTGGCATGCCACAGAAATTTAGCAACATCTTTGCTCTGGCTTAGTTTTATATATATGACTTAAGCTTAGCTGGTCATTTACGGGGTCACGGGAATTCCGACAAAAACAGCCGCAATACAATGATTAAGTTCATGATGATGATGTTGTTGATGATGATGATAATGTGGATGATGGGCCCGATGATGCGGCTTACGATAAGAAGCCAACAAATAGAAATGAATGTCAATTGATAATCAAAATAAATGCCCGACGGCGCTCCACAAAACTGAATCTCTGAACTGAAAGCTTGACAAATACTATAGCAGGGATCTAAGGAAGAAAGGAACATAAAAACAAATACCCAATGAAGAAAACTAACTTAAGTGAAATATTTTATATATGTACATAAGTGAGGGTTCAAATTTTATTTAATTTCAATTTAGAGATAGATTTTGTGTCAAATTTGGTGACTAGCTTCAAGTTTTATATTTCATCAATTTGCCACGCCCCCAGTGGGCGTATTAAAAAAAATATGTTGAGGAGCTCAGGAGAAGTCTCTCTGCCAAATATGATGGGTCTAGCTTTGAAACTGAGGGTGATATATAGAATGTAAGCAAAAATTTAAACACTTTGATTTAGAATTTAAAAAAAATACCGCCATTTTATCTTCTATGCCAGAGCTGCGTTCTATGGAATGCCGGAATGTTGAAAAAAAAAGGGGGGGGGGGGATTAGAGGGGGTTAGGTTGGGACTGGACGGGGGGTAAGAGGTTGAGGTCAGCGCCAGGGGCGAGTCCTGGGCCATAAATTCATTTTGGTGTCGCCTGCACATGCAAATGTCCAAGTGGCCGAAATGCCTAAATGCCAAATGAGTGAAGCTGGCAGCAGAGGCTGAAAACAGGACACGAATGAGTCCTTAAAGATTAATTAATCTTTGTGGCACATGCGGCCGACGCTGACGCTGACGCTGACGCTGACGTCGACGTCGGTGCCACAAACAACAGTTGCCGAGGGCACGCGTGCATTGTGCTTAGGCTGGACCGAGGGTTTGCTGACCATTGTCCTGCGTCCGTTTCGGTTTCGGTTTTTAAGCTAATGACACAAAACGCCAAAAAGGATGCGAGTCCAGGGGGTTAATTTGCAGGCAGGGTCGGTCCTTCGGTCCTTTGGTCGCTCGGTCGCCTGGTCCGGCTTATCTTTTGCTTTTGAAGAAATAATTAATGACCTCGTTTTTGCCACTGTGGCCAGACCGGGAGCAGACCAGGAATGGTAACGGTAACTGTAACAGTAACGGTAACGGGAACAGGCGCTGCACACTGCGTGCTGGCCATTAAAAATCGTTTATTTCGATTTGATTTAATCCAAAATAGATTGCCCCGTCGCCCAATGCGACGCAGACGGAGATGCGGCCAATTTATGCACTCAATTTACGCGCGGCAGGACACAGGACTGGCAGGACTGGCAGGACGAAGCGAACGAAGCCAGCCGGCTGGCTGCACGTTGCAGTTGGCGCTGCGTCCTGGCGCATTTATAAATTTCATTGGTTAATCCTTATTTTCGCGTTAAGGGAACGCGCACAAACACTCAGCGAGGACGCGCGGCCGCAGCTATGCAAATGTATGCATTGTCCTGTTGCGCTGCCAGACCGAAAACCCCCACCCCCCCTCAGGAACCCAGCCCCACCCCTGCTCCCCGACCCCGCTGACTGCGCTGGCAATTAAACTAATCGCACGCAAGGCTTAAAATGCGATTTGCGGCACCGATTGCCAATTGCGGGCAATCGCATTCACCAATGAAACATTTCAAATGCTGTTTGGATGAGGGGGGACGGGTGGAGGGGGAGGGGGTGGGAGCGGTCGCGGTGGTTTGCCCTTTGCGATTTGCCGCGAAAATTTATTTAACCAACACGCTGAAAATGCTGCTGGCAGCAGAGCAAATGCCGCAAATGACATTTAAACTGTTTGCATTTGGCCGCCGCCGACTGTTTAGCGGTTTCTGCGGCTGTCCAAAAGCGGGCCCTGCCCACCAAATCGACCCCTTCACCCACCCAGCAGGCGCCAAAGGTCGCCGCCGCCTAATCCAAATGTTTAGTTACGCTTGTGTTCCCGAAGGACGAGAGCGGGCTTTCAATTGCCTGCCACCTCCTGCGAAAAATCTGCTATATTTATAGCTAATCAGCGATATCAGTCTTTTTATCAGTATTTTATAGTCGACAAAATACTCTTGTGGTATATTTATATTTAATCATATTCGCTTTATGTAACTTGATATCTATATCTTACATCATCTAGAAACCGAGCCATGAACAAAAAGACCATCCTTATGAAAATCGGTTGAGTTTTGGCAAAGTTACGACTGGGGAAAGTTGAGACCTACCCGTATATGGGATCCCTAGGGTATATATTTAGAAAAATGTTACATGAATTTGGACCAAATATTTTATGTTTAAACTGAAATGTAGAATTCATCTAGACACCGAACCATGAATAAAAAGACCACCCTCATCAAAATCGGTTGAGTTTTGGCAAAGTTACGACTGGGGAAAGTTGAGACCTATCCTTATATGGATCCCTAGGGTATATATTTAGAAAAATTTTACATGAATTTGGACCAAAAATTTTATTTTTTAGCTGAAATGTAGAATTCATATAGACACCGAACCATGAACAAAAAGACCACCCTCATCAAAATCGGTTGAGTTTTGGTACAGTTACGACTAGGGAAAGTTGAGACCTATCCTTATATGGGAACACTAGGGTATATATTCGAAAATTTTTTACATGAATTGGGACCAAATATTTTATTTTTAAACTAAAATGTAGAATTCATCTAGACACCGAACCATGAACAAAAATACCATCCTTATGAAAATCGGTTGAGTTTTGAGCCGTCGATAAGAGTTTCGCAACTGAAGCTGTGGGTCCCAGGTTCAATTTCCGGCGTGGCAGATTTCATTTTTCGTTGGTGATTGTCAATTAACATTATATTTTAATTTGTAACCACCTTAATTCTGGGTTTAGGGTATCTTCTAGTCGGGAGGTCCCGTCTAGAGCAATCTTACTTGTTTTTTGGTTATATTTGGGGAAAATAGTAAGAAAACCGATTCCAAAAAATAAAAAAATTGGTATAAAATTTGGTATAACAAACGAAAGACGAATAGACGAACATGGCTAAATAGACTTAGCTTGTCCTGATACAAATATATATTTTATAATAGATAATAGATGAATTCTTCTGCCTGTTACATATAACCATTATACCCTTTTTACGCATATTAATATGGATACGTGTTTAACATTTTTTGTAAATTTAGCTTCCACATTTCCATCAAGAATCTACTTTGATTAGCCGCTTTTGTTGAGTCTTATTCTTAACTGGCTTTGCTGCTATATTATAAAAAAATGCAAATTTGTTGGCCTTTGTCTGCATTGGTGGGCCGAATGAATCTTGAAAGGTAACAAGTTTGCCTTTGCCACAAGCCACCTAGTTGGTTCAACCGCAAAAGGGGGAAGGCAAGCTGAAGGGCTCCTTTGAAGAGTTGTCGCAGGCACAACACAGGACACACAGCACAGGACCTCCTTCTTTTCGCATGTGATTAATGATGATGTCAACGCGACGTTGGCCACGCGAGAGCCAAGTGGCAAGTGGCAAGTGGCAAGTGGCTGGCTTGGGCCTCGCAATTCCCTGGCTGCTGTTTAGCGCAAGTCAAAAGGAAGGCACGTCCGTCCGTCCGGCTGGCAATTCGGCGGGGCACCTCAAAACGAATCCGTCAAGAATGCGTCAATTTAATTGCGCACGTGACGCGCGCAACTCATGAATGACAAAAGCGAACAAGACAGCGGGGAGCGGGGAGCGGGGAGCGGGGAGGGGGGATCAATCCAACTGGACTCAAGCAAGGGGCAACTTTGTGGCTTGGCTGCGCCACGTGACGCTGACATCGGAAAGCTCCGGATGCGGCCTCAAGGAGCCAATGCAGCGGCTAATAACAGCCCGAAATGTTCAACATGCTGCGCGCTCTACATTTGATTTTTCGCAAATTTCATTAAGCAAGATAAATGGTTGGCTATTAACAACAACAACAACAGCAGCAACAACAAAAACAAGCTTAATAGTAGCAACCACAGTGGTTGCAGGCGCTTTGTTCCTGCTTTGTATTTATGCAAAAATTCGTTATGGATGCCAAAAAGCGGAAGCGGAAATCACACGCACTTTTGTTGTTTCACGCACACTGCCAACGGACGAGCCTATATAACTATGTGATCTGTTTTGTCTTGCATAAGATTTTAAAGCTCATATCTGAGAGAAAAAAATTAACTAAAATTTAAGTAAATTTTTTAGCTAAAAATGAAAAAAATATATTCCTATTTTTTTATTTATAATACGTATAATTCAAGAATTTATAAATTCAATTAATATCAAGTTTTTAAGCTCAGAATTTTTAAATACAATCCATAAATACCATACTTAATATGAAGAAGGATGTGCCAAATAATGTTGTGAATTTAATAATTATGAATTATTAAAATTTTATGTTCAATATTCATGATTTTTAGCTATATTTATATTTAATTTAAATAATAAATTTAAAATTCAAACACAGTACCAAGAACCAAGTGTATATTTTTTGTTAATTGATAATAATTATATTTTAAATATGAATATTTTTGAATATTTATATTTATTTTGAGGCCTTAAAATCCTATGTTTCCCTATTTTAATAAACACTTTTTATATCTTAGGGCACAAATCAATCTAAATAAAATGAAATAAGCAAATAACTTGAGCTTCTCTCCAGGGTATTTTTAGTTTAATTTTTAGCACAAAACTGAAATTTAACAGTGTATTCAGAATTCGTTGTGCGACGTTTTTGGGCTATGCCTGCGGTTGGCTGTGGCTCTGGTGACATGATAAATTGCATGAAATTATTTTCAAACTGCCAACCCCCGGCCGAGGCCATGGAGTAAAGAGGGAACTGAGGAGAAGGGGGGGCGTACGGACGAGATGTAGACTCGTGCATATCTCGGCGATATCTGCGGTATCTGCAAAATGCTATACTTAAAAGTTAATTGTGGCTGAGAGCACGAAACTTTTTGGCGGAGCCAACACGAATTTGAAATTTATTCAAATTTCGTATACAAAATGCGACATGTTGTAATTCTCCAAGCGATTGTTGTTTGTCTTGTTTTTGTTGTTGTTGTTGTTGTTGTTGTTGTTGTTGTTGTTAGGCTTATCAGGCCCGCATTTTGTTTGCTTGCCAATTTTTCGTAACTTTAAGATTTATCGCACTGGCGGCCGAGTCTGATGAATGCGACGTTGTTACCAAATCCGAAAACGCGAATTGCGACAGCTGCTGGCCGGGAGCAGGAATTGGGAGCAGGATTGTGGGTGGGAGTGGCTTTCGACTGGGCCTGGCAAATTGGTCATTAACTGAAGCACAGCCACAAACACACACACACACACACACACACACACAGAGGGACGCAGACAGATGGAACGCAACGATAGATGGCAGGACATGGCGTCCAGGACATTTTAATTTGGTCTGTCAACGGCAGACGTTGACCGCAGCATTGCAGTTGCAGCCAAAACTGATTTGTCCAGCCGACACCTGAAGCACTCCACGCCCCACACACACACACACACACACACACACACACACACACACACACACACACACACACACACACACATGCACACAAGCAGCCGTTCACCGTTAGTGAAAGGACACGTTGTTGATTTCTAATTTCACGCTGCGTTGTGTGAAAATCAACACCGTTCGCAGGTCACATCGAAGCTCCCGTTTCCACGAACCCCCCACCCCACCCCCGCACATTTCCGTTGATGGAAATCGAAAACGGAGCCCGCAGAAAAACGCAGCTAATGAAGCCGAAGCGCTTAGCGCTGCCCACTTTCCGCTAGATCCATTTATACCCCCCCAATACTCCAAACCATGATTTACTGGCCATGCAAATAGATTTGCAATTTGGCTAAGCATCAGGCAACAACATAATGAAAGGGCATCCAATTATGCAAATCCTCTACACTAGCTCCCATATCATTGTGCACCAAGTTTCTTGAGCCCCGAGTAACAAATTCCCACTTACCCCTTTAAATGAATTGCAAATACGGCAGCAATTGTTGGTTCTTCCAATCTACTTGCAGAGCCTTGTCAATCAGGCCTTCTATGCGCATATATATTTATTAATTAATATGATGGATATATGCAACAATTTGTTCACAAAATTATTGTTTAAGAAAGTTTATGTTTAGAATTTTTTAGTTGAATTTTTCGTGATGTGTTCACTAGGAGATTCTAACTGAAACTAATTTCCAAACGGAATTTAATTTAATATCTGATATCGCAAACTGCGTAAGCCTACTGGGAGAGCACTAAATTGTAAATAGTTAAATAGTAATCAACAACAAAAAAACAAAACGAACCAAAGCTGCTTTTTGGATCACAAACACAAGCTCTCAATTTACAGAAATCTGCAGGGTATTTCTGGTACCAGAATTTGATTAAAAATAAGTAACCAGTTTTTTTAATTAATTTAAAACAACAAAAAGAATAAAATCACTGCACAAAATAAAAAGCATAAATTTAAATACATAAAGAAAACAATAGGCACACTAGGGTTAATCGTATGTGATGCTGACTTTAACTTACCATAAAACAACAACGAAAGCACAAAACGCAAACAGCGCGGGCGCGTCGACCGAAATAGCCGCAACGGAATCGAAGATAAGAGAGAAGAACCGCGACCAACACCAACAAGCACACGCGGGAGAGCGGATTAGCAAAGTTAAGAGCGCGTAAAGAAAACGAAAAAAATATGCAGAGAGTTAGAATACAGACAGCCAAAAATGCAATTGTACAAAAGTACCGTATGATTGCGCTGCACTTTGTTGCTGTATTCAAACGCAAATTATATGAATGTACTTTTGTTTCTAATATTAAGGCACAAATGCGTATTTAACAAAAACCAATATATTGCACAGCAACAACACTAATTAAACAAAAGTTTACTAATTTAATGTCAAGTTAAAACGTTAGAAATTCATTATTTTGAGGCGCAAGAAAAAAACACGTCCGTCGCGAATGCGAAGCTAGTTTTTACTCTCTTTCATTTATGTTTATCGGTAATTCGATTTCAAGACTTAATTTTCTTTTTAAGAGACGCATATGGGAATGAAGAGAATAATTTGCTTATTACTTAAAAGAGAAACTCAACAATGCCTGGAATGTAAATATGATTAAAGAGAAAATAATATTTAAATATTAACAAAATAAATAAATAAAAAATAAAGAATAAGTTAGCTAAATATGAAACAGGTGAACTGGATACTTGAGTACTGAACTTAAAGTAGAGTATGGGCAGGCCGAACCTATCGCTTGCCTCTTGCACAGCTCACCTGAAGTTGTTGTTGTTGTTTAGTTCTTGGTGTAATTGTGCGTTGCGGCACGCGAAATTAAGCAGGCGCAAGGAAAATGGGGGGGGAAAAAGAGAAATGGGGGGAGTTTCAAAAAAAAGACAAACCCCCCCGCGCCACCACCCCCCCACCCCCCCCCCCCCCCCCCCCCCACCCCCTCCCGCTCCCCTGGCGGCTGCCTCCTAGCGGCTGCTCTCGCGGGACGCCGGAAGGTGTTGGCCAAAAGTTTTTGGCCATTCACACGACTTGGGCCAACGTCGCGTCGCGTCGCGTCGCGTCGCATCTTCTATTGTTCCCCAAAGTGTTTTTATGAGCCCCCCTTGGGGAGGGGAGGGGGGTGTGGTGTATTTTCGCCAGACATTTCGCCTGTTTTATTATCTTTTATTATTACCAACTTTTTGTCTTTGCCGCTGCCTCCAAAGCTAAATTGGCCGTTAAGATGCTAAAGATGCGGATTTCGATGATTTAACAAGTTGGCCAGCTCGCAGTTTCATTGTTGCCACAGTTTTCCTTTTAGGCCATTGTCCTCATTGCGGCGGAAATCGCGCTAATTTTGCCACCTGAGCAACAATGGACCACAATAGAAAGATAGTTTGTGCCGTAAAGCAGATTTTACAGGTTAGCCGAAATTTGGTTTGTTTAACGTAAATTATCGACTTGGGATCTGTTAATCGATAATTTAAAGGCTTCCAACTCTAACCTGACTGCAAAACTTTTGTAAAGTAATTCTATTCAGACGTACCTCGGTGAATTTTTAAATTTTTTAACAAATTGTGCCATAAAGTTCATTGATTCTATTTTTACCTCACTCCAGATTTAAGAGTTTAGAGATTTGGTTTTGTTAGCAATGTACTGTCGAAATATTTTCTAGCCGCTTTCGATCTATTAATCGATAATTTAAAGACATTCCAGCTCTATTAGCCAGTTTGCAGCTGTTCGGCAGCTGTCCGCAGTGGACGGACTGCGTCGCCTTTACGTCGACTTGTCCGATCGACAAAATAAAATCCTTATATCCTTATATTGTATACTTCAGTTTTATGGGATAATTAAAATATCGATTTTTGACAGCTAAAAATCATCATCAAATTGGCTTTCGGTAAATGGAAAATTTTTCAAAACTAATGCCGATTTGATTGCCAAACTTAAAATATTGACAATTAAAATTAAATTACGCGCAGTTTCTTTTTTAAGGCAGTTGCAGTTTTTAAAGTTCGAATAATTAAGGGCCAAACAATTCTAATTTCTTGCAATAATAAGGAATTGTTTTTTATATATATAGATATGTTTAGCAAAGCAATTAAAGTTGACCTTCATTCATTTTGGCTTGCTTATTAAAACCAAGCCAGAACGCCGAAAATTATGCGTTTGAATATTCTTCGTTAACTTGTGTCTCGGCTTAACGAGCGTTTGGTATGACATAGCGGAGTCAAGCACCTGGCTGCAAGCACCAGACGCTTGTCGCAGCCAGTTTAGCAGAGACACAAGCCAAGCATCAAAGTCCTGCAGCTAAGTACCAAACCTTAGAACTTATTTAAAGTACATATATGTATATAGTAGAATGCATAAGCTTTAATAATAATAATAATAATAATAATAATAATAATAATAATAATAATAATAATAATATTAGTAATAATAATAATTATACTAATACTAATAATAATAAAAGGTATGGATAGAAATGTTTAAAATAAAGTGATAAACTTGAGTAAACAGTTTAATTGAAACAAAATATATATAAAATTGAAAAATACAATAAATAATTAGGTATTATTATTATTCATGTATTGTATATGAAACACCCATTATACGATATCAAATATATCCTATTTTATAAGTGGATGTTTTTTAATTGTTTAATATTCATTTTACTTAGCTTAATAACTATTTTCAGGCTGGTTTAGTTTTACTTTTTGTGAAACGTGGGAAACTCTGGGATTTCCATTTGTGTTCATTGTTCCAAATGCCCGTTTAAAGGCTAATCCATTGACAGCCATCTAATTAATATTAAGGGTTGATCACGGGAAACTCTCGTTGATCATTTCCGGGGCCAGCATCCGCTTCGGGATGTTCTGTTGAATTTCCGTCGTTGCAATTGTTTAAACAGTTTTTTGAATAATTATAGCATTTGTTGCAGTTCTGACTTTTACAAAAAAAAAAAAAAACACAAATTGAAAATTCATAAATAAAGTGCCACATTTTGCAATGCTCGCACATCCGTCGCTTCTTTCGTTTCTCGGCCAGCGGAAGCGCAACCAGCCAAAATTGGTCAAAGCCAAATTGGTTGGCCAAAGTGTATCAAACGCTGCTGGCCACCAATTTTGGGCGCCAACCGGCTCCGTTTAATTGGCAGGCCCCAAAAGCGGACGCGCCGCGCATTCCAAATTGTCGGATAGCCCCCCTCTAAATGGGCCGACAATTTTCGCTTTGTGAATGAAACTAGAAACGGGTCCCCCCCTCCCCGATCCACCAAACTTCTCCAGCCACAGCCACACCCACACGCCCACATTCATTGCCAAAATCCATTGAAAAGACGCGCTCGGGCGCTATTTTCGATACATTGATCAATTGGCGATCACGTCCCAACAACAACAACAACAGCAACAGCTTTGAGCATATACGACACCAAAACAACAAAAACCCCCCTCGCAAACCCCTCCACTAAAAAGTACTTCCATTGCCTTCAACATTCGTTGTTGTTGTTGTTGTCGCTCGCTTCCTTCCGCTTTTGTTTCTGTTCCATGCTCCACGGTTATCAGTTTCAAGTGCAGTTGCAGTTGCTGCTGCTGCAGTTGCAGCCTCCGCTTGCGGCAGCTGTGACAATGCAGTCGCCTTCGTGTCGCATGTTAAAAATACACTAAATGAGTTTGGCATGTGCCACAATAGCGCTGGCAGACTCGTTGCCACATGCCACATGCCACATGCCACATGCCTCATGCCAATTGCCAGTTGGCATTGCTGTGCCGCTTCACCTTCCACTCGAATCTCAAGCGGATGTGCCACAAAAATGTTCAACTGTCGAATACCCTGTAATTAAGCGCATTTGCAAACCTCATATATTATTATTTAATTATTAAATTTAATTTACATACAACATTTAATTTAATTTAATTTAAATAAAAAATTCACTGCACAATATTTGATATATCTCACATACTAAAGATTTAAAACTAAACCAAAATCAATCAACATAAACTTAAAGTAAAATATATATAAAATTTGTAAAATAAAATATACAAATATTTGTTTTTAATTGAATATTTATAATATGCTTTTTTTTGTATCTAAATAATAAGAATGTGATGAATTAAAAAACAAGGATAACCTATTTAATAATCATTTATATCTATAATAAAACCATATTTTATGATAGTTCAATTAATAGGTTTTATTTTAATACGATATTCTATGAAACCTATTTATGAATTTCGCAATATCAACAAAGGGAAATGGTCATTAATAATAGAGAAAAAATTGTCCAACACTACGAAATGAAATAATTTTAAAATATCATTTTTAGCTTAATAAATTTTTTATTTTTTTTCGTTCTTTTCTTTATTTAATGAATTAAAATATGTATGCAAGGAAATGCTTAATCTGTAAAAAGAGTTTTTTTTTTAATTTAATAAATAAATGAAAATATGTAATAATATATTTTCAAGTGAACTATAACAAGAGTTTTAAAATATTGTAAACTTTTTTTTAAACAATATATACATTTTTATTACCAATTTTTTGGGAACGTCTTTATCCTAAGTTACGGAGTCGAAGTCCGTTTGTACGCTTAAAGTGATTATCATTGTCGTATACCAATTGAACATAATTTTGGATGTGAGTTGGCTAAAAACGATTTGCGGCCTATAGTCGATAGATAGCTGCGAGGCTTAAATAGATGTTCGTGACTGTTCGCGGCTTCGTATTTGGCTTCGGTTTTCGCTAATTTATGCCACGTCGCAGCTAATTAATTTCAGTTGGGCAGTCAAGACATGGGGGCAGCATTGGCAAACCTGCAGCAACAAACAGCAGCAACAGCAGCAACAGCAACAACAGCAACAACAAATAAGACCCACAGCTCGTGCGTGGAATAACCAATGGGTGTCGATTGCTGTTGTTGTTGTTGTTGCTGCTGCGATTTTCATTAGAAATGTTTGCGCGTTTTTCAGTCGGTGCGTCGCCATTTTATTTTAATACCCTGTAGTTTTACAAATACTGCAAACAACAGGCTTATCACAGAATCTACTAAAAGAGTAGATTTTATTAATCAATAGTCTTGCCCAAAATCGATATATATCGAAATTTTTTTTATATTATTGTTATATCATGTTCCTTATTACGCGAATTTTCCTACTTGCAATACAACAACGTTTGTTAGATTTTCAATCGATAGCCAAAATCGATATATATCGAAATTTTTGTGAGCAGATACTAAATGCAGTAAGTAAATAATTTTTTTTTTTTTTGTTACAGGGTATCTGTTACTTTTGTCTATTTTTTCTCCACTCATATTATTATTATTTATATATTTTTTTTCCTACGCTCGCTTTGATGTGGCAACAACAGCAACGACATCGGCAACAACATTGTTGTTGCCTTAACAAGCATTTAATTGTGTAACTGCATAGGCAACATTCATAAATTCAAAGGCGCGTTTCTCGTTTGCCTTTTTGCCATTTTCAATGTTAATCGACAAATGCAAATTTTTAAAATGCAAAATTCACCCACAAGAGCGTCTTTGCCAGCTCCGCGGGTATACCAAAGATGGGGGTAGCTCTCGGTGCAGAGAGGGGGGGTGGGTTGGGGTGGGTGTTCACCATTGCCATTGCCATTTCCATTCCCATTTTCGTTTTCATTTCCATTGAAAGACGTTTCCTGTCTTGCGCGGTGCGTCTTCTCCCCCTCCCCCTCTGCTGCCAGCCCAAAACTCGCTTTTAGAGTGAGGGGGGAGTGGGGAAAATATTGGCGACATTTGCATTAAAGTTGCGGACTGGTGTGGGAAAAACCAGTGCGCTATTAACGGAGCTGATCGAGACGATTGCCACAGACTTTGCGGTGCCGCACATCCAGAGAAGGAGAGAGGGGGGAGAGAGAGAGAGAGGGGAGAGGGGAGAGCAACAGCAGCGAAAAGGTAGAGAAGAGAGAATAGTCTTATATATGCTTAAAATTAACATGTGAATATGTCAATTCAATTCTCTCTTTAAACATTACAATTATTCTTAATTATGAACAATGGGAAACAGACAATATAATATAGAAATAGTTTCGCAAAATGATCAGTAATAAGAGACAATAGTACTTTGTAGTACCGTTTTGTACTTACTTTTACGTGGCTTTTTTAGATCTAGAACCAATCCACTATTTCTTTTCGATAATAATATATAATAATCATTTTAATAGTAAGTTTTATACGATTTTATTTATTTTTGTTTTCTGAATTGTTAGAAAAAATCTTAAACTAACTACATGATTCTCATATTCTCCTACTTGAAATACAACAAAATTTCTTATACTATGTTCTATTTTTGAGTTTGGTATTTAGTTATTTTGTTCGACATTTTTAAACGTTCTTGAAATACAAATATTTTTCTCGAGCTTCCTTGGGCAAAAATACTTATATTTATCTCAGCAAAAAAAATTTTAATGTAAATATGAAATAAATAAATGAAATTTTTGGCTGTTGTTTTTTCCTTAATATATAGTATAAAACAGATGAGCATCTGTCGAATATATATGTTTATTTAAATCAATTAACTACAACAGATTTGTTTATTGCATTTTCAATCGAAATTTTATACAAACCAGAAGCTGTTTGGGGGTCAATCGTCAGTTCGAATGATGTTCATAAATTTCCAGCAGAAAAAAAAACAAAGATATTTCTTTCGATGGGATGCAATTAGACACGTTCCGTTCGATTTGAATATTTTTGAACGGAACATGCCGTAAATATCGAGTCAAAGATTCAAATTATTGATCGTCAGGGTCGAGCTGCCTGGCACGCCCACCCCCAACCTAGCCCCCGACCAACCCACTTGAGGGACAGGAAATCCATTGAAGGCCCTCAATTCACACAATGAAAAAGAAAAAACAACAACAATTGCAATTAAGTTGAAACAAGCGAATTAAATCATAAAACTTTTTATTGTTGCACACTTATAGCACTTAAAATATAAACAATTTTCCATTTGATTTTCTCTTCTTTAGCCACAATTTTCAAATGCTCATTAATTTAATTTGTGTTAAATTTTATCTGTGTAATTTTTCGATTTTTTCGGGTTTTTTTCTTGTTGTTATAGTTTAGTTTAATTTTCGTATGCGATTTAATAATTATGAAATATTAAATATTTATAATCCTAAATGAATATTTTTTCGCATTTCGCTAAGAACAAATACAATACAAAAAAAAGAAGAAGAAGAAGGTATTTATAATTAATATACGTTTAAATATGCTCTCATATACTCCTATATATTAATATATATAATCGTATAAATGTATATGTGTGTGTGTGTGTGTTAATGGGCAATGGATGAAAGATATTATGCATGATATACAATATATGCACGACTATATATTAACGATATAGTAGCTGATATGCTGCCGATATTGCTTGGTTACGTTCCACTCACGTCACGTTCGCCTTAATATTTACATTAAGTAGAAAATTTGTTAATCATATGGGGACTTTTATTATAATGCATTCATAGTTTGTAACTCTTCATTCTCACTCTCGTTCTCTTTCACACCAATGATCAAATACAATTACAAAAAAAAAAAAAAAATGAATGACCATCCTTTTTATATATACAAAACAATTTGTCAATTTCGCATTTAGAATTAATTCAAAAACGCTCAGCAAGGCAATTTATTTTTTGTTTTTTTTTTTGAAAAAGTTGTCAAATTATCAAAATAGAGTTTTGCCAGCTTGAACGTATTTATTAATTAATTAATTAATTAAATATAGTAATTAATTGCTGTGCCTTTGCATTACAAACAAGTCAACATAACATTTAAATTAAATATTAGGCAAAAATAAACTCGTACGCGTAGATAAAAAATCTCCAAACTTTGCTGCAAGTTTTCGAGCTCCTCTCTTTGTACAAAGCTGTTGTTGCTGCTGTTGCTGTTGTTATGCCTTATATAACTTAAGTAGTTACCAACAGACGTATTAGCTTCAGCCCTTGAAGCCGGCCAAGACTCCGACTCCGACCCCGACTCCGATTCCGTTGTTCTCCTCGATATAAACATTGCCCGGCTGCAAAGTTTTCAAAATGCGTCGTTCCTGATGCTTGGCATGCTTTTCCACTACAGAGATAGAGAGAGAGAGAGAGAGAGTGTGTGTTAAAGAGAGAGAGAGCAAAGACTTGAGCTGTGGGCCACAAGCGTGGCTGTCAAAAAACTGAGTGACAGCTTTAGGCCCCCGATTTGATTTAAAATTCTGTGCGGGCGCGTTCTCATTTGCATTTGCCATGGAATCAATTGCGATCGCATTGGATGGGCCCATTAAACGGCTATTGTCGCCGCCAAGAGGCCGCCGCCCACGGGCTCAATGGCCAATTTAAATGCAAATTGGCAAACGCCTTGACCAAAAAAAAAATAAAATAAAATAAAACACGCAACAACAACAATAACAAAAAAACAGTACTGAAAAAAGAAATTCTTTCGTTTGTGGAATGCTATCCCGCGGCGCCCGCACAGATCCCAAATCCCAGTTCCCATTCCCGTTTAGCACCCTGCCGGGCGCATCGCATTGGACTGGACTGGCCTGCATCTCAAGTGGCTTGACCTTTGACACACTTACCCGGCAGCAGCACATGTTGCGGCTGAAAGATGCCCGACTGCGTAGCGGACGCTGCCGCCGCCGCCGCCGACGCCGAGGCGGGCAGACCGCGCAGCGCATCCGCATTGCCAATGAAGAAGGTGCCACCATCTAAACTCTGCACCTCGGCCAGCTTGGCCATCAGCTTCGTGGACAACTCTTCCACATCTGCAAGCAGAAGAAAAAAAAACAAAACAAGAAAAATGTTTACAATTTTCAAACATTTCAGCAACATCTGGATTCTTTATTAGTCACGATCAATAATCGATCGGTAAATATCTTAAGTTTAGCAATAAATACTCTTAACTTGTTTCCTTTGTGAACAAATTGGTTAACAGCCATAGTCAAGTTTTCTGAGCTCAGCTTTGAGTTAATTTAGCGAGTGAATAAAAAAAAACAAAAATGATTTTTATAAAGCGATCAGTCAATCAAGTGATCGATAGTACCAAAATTTTTGATAGACAGAAGACAACTTTGTATACCCGTTCACGAAAGTAAAAATTGTATATTGGGTTTGCGCAATTAAGCCTATAATCTTTGAATTTGGAATATATATTCTCGAGCAAACACAATTTAACTAAAATGTTCCCACTTTTATTGTCAGATTAAAATTGACAAAAATTGATATGTGAAACTCCATACTTCAAACTATCCTAACTTTATCAAAAAAGAGTCGATGGCATTTTATCCATTTTTTGTCATGTCTATTGATTGTACTTTTCAAAAATATGCATTATTTAAAAACACATTTTTTGATTTTTTTGTCAAATAAACGAAGTTTTTTTTTTCAAAATTTACAATTCTATTTTGTATCGATATTTGTTTTTCCAATATAAAAACTGATTCTTAAGGGGTCAAAATTTTGTCACTTTTAAAAATTGAAAAACCCAAATCTTTGTCAAAACTGAACCGATTTTCAAGTGTTTGATGGCATGATTTTATTGAACTGCGTTTTCAACTACTTTGATCTCATATCAATGTTTACTCTGTTTATCAATATCGCATCTAAGTTAGTTAATTTAAATATGATTTAAAATGTGATCTGTAGGTAAAGTGATCGACGATCGCAAGTACAACCAATTCAACTTTCCTTGTTGGGGTTCAAGGTGCAAAATTCTCCCGGATCACGTCTGCCAATAATGTACTATAGTATCAGTAATGTAAAAATCTTGTTATGGCCTTCGTAAACACGGCCGTAAGGCTGTTAAAATATTTATTATATTTTTGTATTCGCGCTGTCAGATCAACAATTATTACGGCCAGCCAGCGCAGATCGTTGATCGTTGATCGCTGATCGCTGATCGTTTGGTCGGTGCCAGGAAATCGAAAGGGGGCGCATTTCGGGCGCATTTCCGACATGTAAACACAGGCGGCGCGGGCGTAAACGGGTGTGGGCGTGGCCGCAAACAGAACACAGCCAGAGCAGATAATTTATCATTTATTTTTAAACTGTAGTCAACAAAGTAGAGAGAGAGGAAGAAACGAAAGAGCAGAACAGAAGAAAAAAAATTTAACACGAAAATTAAGTTCCATTTGCTGCCTTTCGCTTCTCGGCGTTTTATTATAAACAATCCCCAGCAAATTTTCACGATTTTTGAGTAAAAGCAGAAGAAAAATACCAAATTGGAAAAAAAAAGAAAATTAAAGCAAAACAAATTTTCAAATTTGCGCAGTTCAATTAGTTTTTGAAAATGCCAAAGAAAACGAAGCACACGAGAATGAGTATTGAGTACGAGAACGAGTACTGGGATGAACTCGTATATATATATATATCTGTTTATGTACTCGTAAGTATACAGTGTAAGTATATATGTATATATATAAATTTATGTGTGTTTGTTTGGAATATTGGGAAAAGCGGCACAGTTGAATTTTCCTTGGAAACTGTATGCCAAGAAGATTCTAGCAAACTGATTAGTGCAAACAGCAAATCCGGGAGAAAAAAACAAAACAAAAGAGAAAAACAAACGGTGGATGGGGAGCTGAAGTTGAAACAATTTGAACAGATCATGTGATTCAAGTGATCACAAATTTAAATTATGTAACGAGATTTGTTTGTGTTAGAGATTTCTTTATGGAATATTTTAGTTTGGGTTTCAAATTGAGATTGGGCAATCAAACTATTTCATTCGTTACAAATAAATATCGTTTGAAATTAAATGAAATTAAGTGTTTCTCAATTTATAAAAGATCGCATTTGAGTTGGTTTATTTTGAAGAAACTGTATGTGAAACAAAAACAAACCAATAAACAAATTACTTACAAAAGTGAAGAAAAACCAACGAAGAATCGAAATCTTTTTTTAAACAATTCGTTCGAATTGTTTGTGTAATATCTTTCCGGGGAAACCAAAACAAAATATTGCAAGATCATTAATATATTTTATCTTTATCTGCATTTTGTATGTATTGAATATTATAAATATTCAAATATTCAATCAAGATTATATAAAAAACCTTTTGCAAACAGATTATTCATGATCCACACTAAAGATTACTAAAATTTTTCTTTGGCACGCAATTTTGGAGGCGCCTAAGATGCAAAAAAACTAAAATTGCTAAAATAGGTTTTTTTTACCATTTTTAAGTTGTTTTTCAACTGAGTAAAGTTATCATTTTGTGCAGATTATATTCTCTATATTTCTCTCTCTTTTTTCTCGCTTTTTAGGCTGTGAACGAGTACTGAAGGTACTTACATGTTATTTACCATTAGCTTTCTCTCTCTCTCTTTTTCTTTTCTCTCGCTCTCCAAATGTAACCCTTTAGATGCCGCATTTGGCATTCGCCAGTTCGCTCGATTGCATCGTCTTTGAATTCTCCTTTCCCTTCCCCCTCCCTTTTCCTTTTCCCTACAGCCTCTGTCCCGCTTCAGTTCAAGCCCAGCGAGATCTATTTTTGGACAATGCGTTAAATGCTGGCAATGCAACAGTTTCTGTGTGTTGTGTGTATCTTTTGGATGTTGTGCATTTACATTTGCTCAGCTGGGCGAATTTATCGCCTGGAAGGAAGCGCTCAACGCGTGCCAAACGCATGAGAATGGCAATGCCAATGGCATGGCATGGGTTTCTGGTTGTTGGGAGTTTAGAGTTGGGGCTGTTTCTCAGCAAACAGCCGGACGATTGTCTCAATTGAGAGCTTGAGTGCGTTGAGCCACACCTTTCTCACAACTTCCTGTTTCGGCTGCCAGCTGCTCCAATATTTAATCATCAGGAATCGAATTCGCTAACTATTTATAGATGCCGGAAGCAGCAACAAGAAGTTTCCCAAGCAGTTGACACTATGCTTCCAATCTTGTTGATCCGTACGTAAAATCGGTTACATAAAACCAACAGATGCGATCTGGCAGCTGGCGTCGCAGTCGCAGTCGCTGCTCGGCATTTCCTGCCCCTCGTCTGTTTTATAGCACTTGAAACTGGCTGTGACATGATTTTGGAATTTGATTACATGCCCCGCCGCGGAAGTGATTTCGACTCGGCAGCTCTGCGGTCTACAAACATCCGCTTGTCCTTGAGCTAGACGACATCGTCATCGTCCCCACCTCCTCCTCCTTTACTCTTCCGTTGCACGTGTCGCCTACCTGGGACAAAGGTGGATTGGCTGGCTGGCTGCCTGCTTCACCCCGTGTCTGCTTCCGGCTCAAATCGCTGCAAGTGCTGTAAACAAATGGCTCTGGGGATCGTTACCAAGTGCTGTTCTTCTTCTTCTTCTTCTGGTTCTTGTTCTTGTTCAGTTGTGTGTGTTTTTCTTTCCTTCCCTCGTCTTTCTCGCTTCTTCTCTATTTTCGTTTCATAAATTTTTCACGCTGGACATGACTGCACTTTTTCACTGGGCGCTGCGTGGGCTGACGCTAGCGTCGACGTCAACGTCGGCGTCGGCGTCGACACGCGCTGAATTATGATTACAAGAAGAAAAACAAGACGTGAACCTATCAAAGCAAGGCATAAATTTTCACGTTGGGCCCGCAGACAGGGTACGTGGGTGTAGAGGAGAGAGAGTAGGCGCGAAAAGCGTGGAAAATTCACGCCATTTTCCAATGTTGTTGTTATTCTTTGCCTCTAGTTATTGTTGCGCATCAAACAACATATGTCTAAACGGCATCGAAAATCCTAAAGCCATTTATTCATTTGGATTTAGACACATGGCAGAGCATGTGAAAGTCGTTCAGTATTTAAGGCTGAAGTTTTTCAAAAAACAATTTAATTTCCATATATCGAATTTCGTTAAAAAAAAGATAATGGCACATTCAGATTAAAGATAAAAGAAAAATTTAAAATTTAAAAATTACGGAATCGAAAAATATAAAATAAAACTAAACTTTTTCGAAACTATTTGTTTTAAGCTTTCAAATTTGTGTTATCGATTTTGTGATCGATACATTTTTTGCCACCTTACGTAATTGTAATTTGTAATTTATTATTTTAAATTTAAAAATAATTTGATTTTTAATCGTGAAAAACAAAAACCGTTACTGAATAATTTTGAATACACCTCAGTATAACGAATTTCCATGAATTTGAATTTTGTATTTTTATTTAGATTTAACTAACATTATTGTCATTTTAATAAATTATTTATTTAGAAATCTTTATCAACTCTGATCTTCCGTACAATTCACGCTATACCGCTTAAATATTTTTTGAAGCACAATCTAAAAAATATGTATATATACATATATTGAGTACCCTCCGGGTTGTTCATGCTCGATTTCATTGGCACTTAGAAGTACAATAAAACAGTCTATGCCAACCACTTTATGGAGCTGCTGGGCCATAAAACTTGAAAGTGAATCCGCAAAGGAGCAAATCAAATCAGTAGAAAACTTTGACAACTTGGGGACCGACCCAAAACAGATTCCACATATTCAAAGTAAGTGTGTATCTGTGTGTACGCGGCAACGTTGCATGCCTCATTTAAGTTGCGTGTTTCTTATGTTTGCTGCTTTATTATGACATATGAGAGGGAATACATAAACGGGAGTACATAAATGTGCACAAATGCCGAATGTTTTATGCCGTCTTGGGAATGATTCCAACGATGCCGGCAAAGGGAAACATCATTGTCAAGGACACAGATCACGGCTGGACCCCCTTTTTGGCAGCTGTTCAGAGTCGCAACGAACAGATATTCAAAAAATTCAGTACATAAATGTTAAATTTTTGACTCTGAACTCAAGTCAGATTGCGTTCATTTCTTTTTACTTTTTTTGGTAACCAGCTGTACCCAGTTTTATTTTGCTCTATATTTGATCAGTCGAGGCCACAAAACAAAAATTTTTTGTGGTTTAAATTGCAGTTCGTAAAATTGGTTCGATAATTAAATAAATCTAGTATTCGTTTTTTTAAGCAAGCAATTTTACAATAAAATATCAATTAGCACTTCTCAAAAAAAACTAAAAATCTGTTTATCGATAATTTTGCACTGATTATTTTCGATCGAAAAGCATCGCAAAATTGCATATCTAAAATGTTGGAAATAAAATAGGCTTTCGCCACTAGATTTGTACCCCCTAACTAAAAATAATTTTTATCGATAATTTCGCACTGATTGTTTTCGATCAAAAATCGTTGCAAAAATTTATTTTTATCGTCACAAAATTGAATATCTAAAATGTTGGAATTAGAATATGCTTTCGCCACTAGATTTGTACCTCTTAACTAAAAATCTAATTATCGATAAATTCGCACTGATTGTTTTCGATCGAAAATCATCGGAAAAATGTATTTTTATCGTCACAAAATTGAATATCTAAAATGTTGGAATTAGATTTATACCTCGTGTATAGGTTTTATGGACTTTTGACGTTGACTAATGTGGCCTGGCACCTGCTCGTATATCTATCAAAGTGGCTTAAAATGTTGTTACCCTTCAGGTGCTTTATGGAACTCATGTTGCGGTCAGTTGGAACACGAGCGCCAAACAGAAATAAATTCAATAAAAACCAAAAACGAAAACGAAAAAAGAGACAACCACAAAAAAAAAAAAATGGAAAAGCTGGTGAAAAATATTAATAAGTATAATGACAACAACAAATAGCTGGAGCTGTAGCTGGAGCTGAAGTTGGAGACGTATGCAAAACGCGTCGTTGTCGACGTTGTCAGCGCGGCGACGTCACGGACGCACATGCGCCAAATATTTGGACGTTTCGTTCTACTTTGGCGCAGGCGCAGCTCGCTGGCCAGGCCACAAATGCTCATTAATATGCGCTCCTGAGAGTGCCGACAACTGTCCCCCCCTCCCCGCTGTCCGTCCAAAGCTTACAACTCACAACAACATCTTTGGGGCTCGTGCAGCAATTCGCTGGAAATCTGCGCAAAAGGGACGCGCTCCTTCGTCTTTTGGCGATGCCGCAGTGGGCTCCTCTTTGGCTTGAATGTGAAGGAGATGCGACGCTGGCGATTGTCGGAGGAGCTGCCGTACATCAAAGTGTCGTGTTTTTGGCCCCCGTTCCCGCTTATAAATATGCACGAGTTAAGGGCCCCGCTGCAGGTTGTTTCTCAGCTTTCTACGAGAAATCAAATAACACGCCATCACACGCCGGGCATGCTAAGCAGCCGGAGTTGCAACTGCCTCTGTTTGGGTTTGGGCAACCTTTGGCAATGCATTCGGCAACGTGTTGCGCATTTAAAGCAGCTCCAGCGCTTTGGTGGGGGTTAAAGGTGCCCCCCGCCCCCCTGCTTACCCAACTGCCAAGGCGTGTGAAAGTTGAACGCTCCAATTAGATCGCTTTTAAGAGGCACAAAATGGCTGCTACCTATTACGAATTTCGTTTAAATAGGTTGCGAATTATAAGAAAAGTTTGCTGCTTAGAAAATTACACCACGGAAAGTATGTGATTTTTCTAGTGCTAGCTTTTAGCATAAAGTTTGTCGCAGAAGAGAAGACAACATATATTTTCCTGATCTGTATCCAAATATCCCCATTTCACTTCATTGTGAAGTTCACTACATTACTATTACTATATAAATATGAAGACAGTCGGATCGAACTACTATTTTATATAACTGTCGGAAACATTTTCACAAATGTCATTTTTATATGAAATTTTTTTTCTCCAGATTCAATCTCAATAAAACTGGATAATTATGCGCTTGACTATGACCAAGATTTTTTAAATTTTCCTAATTTATTTTGTACACGATTTTTTCTTCAAGGGTTTGAAAATAACACGGGTTATAAAATTCAAATTTATCTAATTTTTAGTTCGATTTTTACGATTTTAAATTCTTTTTATGAATTTGATTTTTCGTGATGAACGCATCTATGAATTTAAATATTGATTATTCGAAAAAATTGCCATTAGTTGATGAATTTTATTTCACTTCTCACAAATTATAGATTTTAGCTTCGGATTGTTTTTGTCTCATTCGGTTGTAAGGGTTGTAAGTGTTAGGGCTATGCTGAAAACACTTGACTGTTCACATATGTTTAAACCTCAATCAATTAGTTGGGTGCATGAGTAGTAAATTTAAAGTGGAGCTTACCTTGATCCAATCGGCGCTCCATGCGGCGCCACTGGCGCATGTGATGGATGAGAATGCAGGCGGCCACGGAGAAGAAGAGGAGGCAGGCGAGCACCGCAATGAAGAGGGCGCCCGTCTGCCAGTCGAGGGGCAGGGCAGCGGCTGCCTCCTCGTGCAGCTGCTGCAGCTGCTCGTGGGTCAAATGCTGCAGCGGCGTTGGCTGATCAAAGTGCTCGTATTCCGATGACTTTCGGCGCTGCAAATTCCAGGATATGAAATTTTTAAATTTAAAGCTCTGCTTAGCTGTTTGGCTTACCTCCTTCCAGTTGGGCTCCGTCTTGGCCAGCACCACCCAGTCGATTTTCAGATCGTATATGGAGCCGCAAACGGTATCGATGTGCAGCTGGCACGGACGCAGCGGAATCATCTCGCCCTGGCAGCTGGTGCACGGCGTGCACTTGTCCTGCAGCTGATCCCACCAGTGCTGCGGTGCGCACGGCGAGCTGGGCAGCACAAAACCGCTGTTCGAGGCGGTAACAGCGCCACTAGACGACAAGGATGCAGAGGAGGAGAAGGAGGAGGATGCGGGGGCGGCGGCCGCAACAGCGCACAAGGAACATGTTGTGGTTAGGAGCAGCAGCGTCAGATAAGCGCCAGTTCTGCTTAAATACGGATTGCTGTTTCTTCTGCGGATTGCTGTTGCTTTTGTGCTGCTGCTGCTGTTGCTGTTGCTGCTGTTGCTGCTGCTCTGCCGACTGTGCTGGCAACTGCGCTGTCGCCTTCGTCGGCGCTTGTGAAATTTTGGATTGGCTCTTGTTGCTGTTGTGCGCATTATTGTTAGTGCTAAGTTGTTACAGTTACTGCTACTCGCTGTTAAATTCGTTGTTGCGCTGCTTGTTGCTGCTGCTGCTGCTGCGAATGTTGCTCTGCTTTCTTCACTGCCTCGCTGCATTAAAGGATGCATCTCTGCAAAGCAAAAACAAAATAAGAAAAAATGCAAATTAGCCTACATTTCATTAAAATTCACAATTGTCGAAAACTGCAGTTATAAGTTTTAAAAAACAATTTTTTTTGTCAACAAAAAATTAAAAAAAATTGTATTTTCAAAAAAAGATATATTTTAAATGCAGAATCAATCTAGAGCACAAATCATGAACAAAATGCCATCATACATGAAAATCGGTTCAGATTTGGCTAAGTTATGAGAGTTTGAAATATGGGAGCTATGAGACCGAGAACTTTACATGTCAAAATTTTTGTCAATTTTGGCAAGATTTTTGACCAAAAATTGTACCCCCTCAAAATCACGTTTAATGTTGTTTTTTACACTAATTATAACATTTGCAATCGATTATAAATAAAAAATTCGCAATTCTAAATTTAAAAAAATTTTTTTTTTCAAAATAACTAAGTGGGAACCAAATGATTTTTTGACGAAAAAAATCAAAAAAATTTTTTTTTTCGAAATGCACATATTTTAAATGCAGAATCAATTTTGAGGACAAATCATGGAAAAATTGACATCAAACATGAAAATCGGTTCAGATTTGGCCATGTTATGAGAGTTTGAAATATGGGAGCTATGAGACCGAGAACTTTACATGTCAACATTTTTGTCAATTTTGGCATGATTTTTGACCAAAAATTCAACCCCCTCAGAATCACGTTTAATGTTGTTTTTTACACTAATTATGACATTTGCAATCGATTAAAAATAAAAAATTCGCAATTCTAAATTTGGAAAAAATTTTTTTCGAAAATAACTAAGGGGGGACCACATGATTTTTTGACGAAAAAAATTCAAAAAATTTTATTTTCAAAAATGCATAAATTTTAAATGCAGAATCAATTTTGAGGACAAATCATGGAAAAATTGCCATCAAACATGAAAATCGGTTCAGATTTGGCCAATTTATGAGAGTTTGAAATATGGGAGCTATGAATCAAAGAACTTTACTTGTTAAAATTTTTGTCAATTTTGGCATGATTTTTGACCAAAAATTTTACCCCCTCAAAATCACGTTTAATGT